>JANCMA020429036.1:0-11002 GCA_024336925.2 Zoanthus solanderi
TTTAAAAATTTCAATACTATTCGATTCTCTGATGTTATTGGGTAAGCTATTCCATTCCTTTACAATGCGATTAAAAAGCATTAGTTCTACTAAAATTTGGGACAAGGTCCTGCGTGTCATTTTTCCTCAAGCTGTAGCCTGTGTTTCTATCCCTAAAAAATAAGAGCTTGTTTGAGATTTCAATATCATAATGTCCATTAATTACATTGAACAAAAATGTAACCTTCTATAGAAGTGTAATGTGTAGGTTATAACCTCACTTTCATTATATACTATAATATGCGTGAATTCCTGCATAAATTTTCCTCATTAAATTACTTTATTACATATGCAAATTTCTCAACGGGAAAATTTTTTTGGGACACTATATTTTGTCATACACCAAGTACCTGGAAGTGAAGCTAAGATTTAAAATAATAAAAAATTGAAATATCGAATCGAAATATTTAATAATTGGGTTTCTTGCTTTATTTTTTTGGTACATGACCCATCGTCAACAGACAAGACCGAAAAATTGCAGAAATTGCTCGCGTGGAGATCACCGTGTAAACCAGATGATTGAGAGAGTAAAAGATAATTTTGTAACGTGCATCACGTTACAAATAAAAAGTATTTCTCTCATCGAAATAAAAAACAAGCAATCGCGACTGAAGATATCATCACTGCAAGCAAGTTCATTTCATGTTTACTTGTACCAAACTTTGCTGGTGTATATCTATCCTCTTTCTCATCAGTTTTGGTAGCAACTTCATGTCTAATTACAGCGTGAGGTAAACCAACTTTACTCACACCCAAATTATGCTTTATCCCCACAGGGGTCGAAGGTTTATTCACATCATAGTTAATACCCAACTTCATGGAAGGACTAGCCCTTTTTAGTTCATTGTTGTACCAAACAACACTTTCCGTATTAATAACCATCCTACTAGGCATCAACCACGTCCCCGGTAACACAGCCAAATCAAGCTTCACTTTCGCTTTCTGTACAGCGAGTTGATATCTCTGTACAGATTTACTAATATCCATCTGCTTAATTGCATCTTCGACCAGAAGCAGAAATTCACGTCTGACTTCTTGCGCTGAACCTGTATCCGCAATAATGGTACTCCTTACATTAACTTGCGCATGCGCACCTAATATGCAATACACAAAAGATTCGATCGATTGATTCACTCTCGCTTGTCCTGCTTTGGTTAGCCCATAACTTTTAGGAATCACAAAATATTCGTATTGCTTCTCGGAGAATGGATTCTCGATTTATTGTATTTAGTTAACATCTTCTCCTTTTCCACCTTCATCATGGAATTTGTTGTAACCGCCAGAAAACTTGTCGTGTGAGTTGCGGTAACCTAACCTAGAAATGTAGATAAATACATCACCCAACCCTGAATTCGCCCCACCGTGGAAACGAAAGTCTTCAGTCGGGTGAATGTCAAACTCATTACACAACCGATTTTATGATGGAACTTCGTAACCATTTTCCATTTGGCTAAATACAGAATAAACAGGCAAAGCTACAGAAGTTTGTATCCCACCCAACTCGTGCAAAATCCTCCTCAAAGTGAAGTACACGTGAAACCACAGGAAGGACCTAATCTGAGGTGCCAAATCCAATTCATCATCTCTCTGATCATGAATTCCATCCTTCATCATGTCGTGAAACAGCAAACGATCACTGAGCCCGCAGCCAGTGGTTGCACACCAAACTTCAAAGTTTAGCTGCTGCGACCAGTAATTAATGTTGGGAGAATTTAACCACTTCCGTGATTCTTTCTCACTGTAATGAAAAATATCGCGAAATGCAATCTTGAAAGATTCAGAGGGGGAGACAAAATTCTCTAGGTTGGTGAAATCATAACTTCGTGTAGGTTTATCCTTTGCAGGGTTTGGTAATTCAGGTTTCACATTAAGTGTTAATTCCAGGGGGAAACCCACAGGAAGACCCAGCACTTTCTTCATCTCTTTGGAGAAGTAGATTCTACTTCGGAAATTGTTCCCATCAAAATCATCTATTAGCTCTTCCCCATCTTTGCTGACAAAGAAGACACCTTTGTCACCAAACCAACCTTTGTGTGTAAACCTTGAAAAATCCGCGTTGGGTTAACGATCCTGGAATCTATCCCATTTAATCATTTCTATTAGCGTTTGTACGACCGTTTGCACTAATAGAAATTTAACTTTAAACCCTTATCTTTCTCTCAAAAGCTTGATGAAGTCAAAGTTGTCGTGAAATATCTTGTTTCTCTTATCTACATAATCAGGTTCTTCATTGTTTTAAGAAAACACTATAAGTATTTACAATTCTTGTTAGATCATCATCATCTGCAGTCTCTTCTATCACATCCAAAAGCTCCTCTATGTGTGTAAGAAAGAACATAGGATTATATGTTACGTCACACATCTTTCTATTATTGACACACAACCTTTAAACCCTTAACAAGATGCACGGTCTTTCCCTCTGATTTATAACCCAGCGAGGAGCCCAGGCAAACTTTTTTGTATGTTGCTGCATGCATCTATCTACTCACATCTGGTTTATAGGCTGGTGGCCGCTCATCACTATTAGACTGTATCGACAAAGATGCGAAACAATTACATCTTACGATACATTCTATGGTTCGCGTGTTGGTTGTGCTCCAAGTTTTTTCAATTCCTAGGAATTCTAAGCCTATAAACAATCCTGTTTTTCCATTCACAGAAATTCCCAAGAATTCCAAGCTCATTAAGTCAATGCTTATTAATTTTTGCATAATTAAGAATTCTTGAGAATTCCTAGGAATTCCTAGGAATTCCCAGAAAGCTGGGAATTCATTTCACAAGGGTATCTTTCCAAAATAAGAAATATTAGTATATTATATTATAGTCAAGGTAGATTGATAATTTGTTTTAGGTTCTATTTGTAGTCAGTGTTTTCAAACACACTCATCAGTGCATGATAGTAGGCTAAGTTTTCTTTGAATTCAAATTTGCTGAGATTCTTAGACTCATTAATAACATTTTAAATTTTTACGAATACTCTTTTTAATCTAGACATGTTTTGACATTGTTACAATGTCATCTTCTGTAGAATGTGAAAATCTGTTACAATTTCAGATATAAAACCTAAAATGATTGACAGCTATATGCTTAACAATAATAATTGAACTGATGACAAGTGTATTAATGTAAGTTAACTTACAAGGCTAAAGATAAGATAACAACTAGAGAAAAACAAAATTAATAACTAGTAACAGTGCATTTTTCTGAAATATGACATGTTAATTACCCGGGCTACCCGTTGGCCATGGGGCCAGAGTCTAGGTTTACCTTTTAGTCTATCATATCACGTTTTGGAATTACCCAGAAGTCATTGGGTATAGCTATCATGTAAACGAGGCTGCAAGATGTTTTGACACACTCATTGTTGAGATGACTACATGTACGCAAATTAAAGTCTATGGAGTTTCATAGTTCGTTTGGGCAGATTTGAGTGAAACAAGAGACTCATTAAGCCTTTACTCATGGTACATGTGGGACCGGGGACAAATCCCAAATATGGCAGTCACTGGACTGAATCGCTAATCGCGACATGAAGAAAAAATTTTTAAATGGGTTGATTCGCAAAACAATGCAAACTCTTATGAAGGTTCCCCTATGAAACTCAAGTGATGCTAGGAAGTTTTCAAAGATTGAAGGATTCGACTTGTTTTTTATGGCTATATATATATATCAAGACAAGTTTATTATGTATGTACTATTATTTTATAATACTGAAGAGTTTCTTAGACTTGATGATGGATTTGCTCATCAAGTGCCAATGAATGCCAATGTTCCACTGCCACTAGTGTTTGTGCCTGCAATGAATGATTAGCCCAATGCATGAGGCACAAATACGCTGACAATCGCCATAGCCGAATTGGGAATCAAGTGAGGGCTGTGGGCCAATACAGTATCTCCAGCATGGCGATGCCGATGCTGCTCAGGGAGCCTAGCAGTTCGTGCTGCCTTGAAAATCTTGAGACCATTGTTGCAGGAAGTGTGCCATAGAGTGCAGTTATTTACGATGCTCTCGAAGGATGAAGGGTCTGCTCCATAGCTCTTTAACGAAGCTTTTAGGACATCCTTGTACCGCTTGCGCTGCCCTCCTTGCTTCCTTTTTCCAGCATGCAGCTCACCGAACATTAGCGCCTTCGGGATCCTTTCAGGACCCATGCGCACCTCATGTCTGGCCCAGCGTAGTTGTGCACGAGTGACAAACGACTATACACTTGCAATTCCACAGAATTCCAGAATGTCAGTATTGGATACCCTGACCCTCCAGGTCATGTTGAAGATCTTGTGAAGGCAGAGTTGGTGGAACTGCTCCAATACTTTGACATGGTGCCAGTACTGGGTCCACGATTCACAACCATATAGGAGGGTACTCAACACTACAGTTTTATACACCTGGACTTTTGTCCACAGTTGTATGCCATAGTCAGACCAGAGGCGATGTTGTAAGCGACCATTTGCAGAGCCAGCCTTTCTGATAGGAGCAGTGATTTTGTTATCAACCCTAGAATTTTGTGCAAGAATACCTCCAAGATAGCAGAATTTTTCAACAGACTTCAGTTCTTTTCCACCAACATTGATGGACTGGGAGCATGGTGGTTGTCCAGGCCTTGGCTGGTGTAAGACTTCAGTCTTCTTAATGCTGATGGTAAGGCCATATCTGCAGCAAGCTCTTGAAAAATTATCAACAATGGGCTGAGCATCTTCAAAAGAGTGGACGATAAGAGCACAATCATCTGTATACAGCAGTTCTCTGAGGAGTAAAGAGGATGTTTTGGTCTTGGCCTGAAGACGTTTTAAGTTGAAAAAAACACCATCACTTCTGAAGCAAATCATCACTCCCTTATCACAATCCTTGAAGGCATCGTGCAGCATGGCTGAAAAGACAATGCTAAACAGCAGTGGGGCCATGACGCAGCCTTGGTTGGTTCCGTTGCCAACTTTGAAGGGTGCGGAAAGTGATCCCTGATCTACAACGCGGCCAACCATGCCATCAGGGAATGAGCAAATAATGTTAACTAGACGGGGAGGACAATCAGCTTTGGCAAGTATCTTCCAAAGACCTTCCCGATTCACCAACTCAAAGGCCTTTGTAAGGTCAACAAAAACCATGAAGAGCTCCATGTTTTGCTCGACACACTTTTCCTGCACTTGTCTTGCCAAGAATAGCATATTGGTGGTGCCACGCAAGGTGCAAAATCTGCACTGGCTTTTAAGGATTACCTCCACTGCACTAGTGGCAGTGAGACGATTGATGATAATCTTAGCAAGGAATTTACCTGCTATTGTCAGGGGTGAAATGCCACGATGATTGTCACAGATGTGTCTGTTGCCCTCGTGCTTGAAAAGGTGCACAAACAGGGCATCTTTAAATTCCTGTGGGACAGCTTCCCTATCCCAGATAACATTAAACAGCCACGTCAATTCCATAGCAACTGGCTGACTACCAGACTTGTAGATTTCAGCGGGTAGCCCATCTGCACCAGCTGCTTTACCAGATGAGAGTTGTCTGACGGCCTTGGTGATCTCGGCTTCAGTGGGAGTGTCATCAAGTTCTTCACGGATGGGTATTTGAGGAAGTAGGTCAATGGCTTCATCAGAGATGGTTGAAACACGATTCAGGATGGAATCGAAGTGCTCTGCCCAGCGATTGAGAATACCAGCCTGGTCTTTAATGAGCGTCTTGCCGTCTGCAGCATAAACTGGAGGGCTGCCACAGGATGAGGGACCATACATGGCCTTCAAACCAGCATAGAAGGCTTTGAAATCCTTCTGGTCGTATGCAAGTTGAACTTCATATGCACAGTCCTTCCACCAGCGGTTCTTCATGACTCTCAGGGTTGTCTGTGCTTCTCTTTTAAGACAGAAGTAAGAGGTTTTCTTAGACGGGAAGATTTATCCGTCACATATTGTATGTGAGCATGGTGTAAGAAGATAAAAGGTCACAAATGCTGGGATCATTTTCATCAAACCAGTCACGGTGTTTACGTTTCACAAACCCAATAGTTTCCTCTGCAGAGCTATGAAGTACATCACGGGGGGTACTCCAGTCATCCTCAAGAGACAGACATGTGTTCTCATATTATTCAGGGCGGTTTCAGACTTCTCAGCAAACTTAGCTGCGACATCAGGTGAAGACAGTTTTCGAACGTCAAATTTCTTAGTTGGTCCTGCTGGTCTGATCCTCCTTCTTGGCGTTTTAAAGGAGAATGCAATGGTGATGCAGAGCAAACGGTGATCAGAGAAGCAGGTGGAACCCAACATGGACCTTGTATATTGGTGGACATCACTGATATCCCACTTTCAAACAATGGCAAAGTCGATCTGATGCCTGTAAAGTTATAGTTATAGTCCCATGAAGTAATTAAGCTTAGTTTCGTCCAGGCCCCCAGAAACATTTCAAATACTCTTGGTGTCAAAAAATCAGTTAGTTAGAGTGTGAACTTGTCACCGTAAAGTGCTTAGTGTAAGAGGCCACATCAGTTGTAAATACTTTAGTATTAGTTCAATTTTACTTTATGTGTATTAGTATTAGTTCAATTTGTCTGTTATTATTAATTCTACTTATTTTGAATTTTCTTTAGCTTATGGCTTTATGTCAGAACTTGTGACTGAAACCAGCTTTGTGAGTTAGTTTTATGTTAGTTTCACGTCCAAGATACGGACGCTACAGTGCTAATGCCCAGAGCGAGGGTGCATCCAAGTCGTTTTCCTTGAAAGAAAGTGTTAGTGATTGCTATTTGGTGTTAAGTGCATGTTATAAGGAGAAGGATCCCATCTGAGTTCACCTTCCCAATGCCATGATGACTTAAGACTTTTTCCCAACCGGTGTAGTCACATCCCACCCTAGCATTGAAATCCCCTAGCAAGACAAGTTTGTCTGAGCGAGGGACTGCTTGCAAGAGCTTGTCTAGTTCTCGATAAGATTGTTCTTTAGTCGCGTCAGTGTGGGTCATTGTAGGGGCATACGCACGGATTAAGGTGACATATCCAGTATCAAGGTGTAGACAAAGTGACATAAGATGCTCATTGATGCCAAAGGCGACATAAGATGCTCATTGAATCTAAAAGGCTGAGGTACCAATTGTTGATGGCAAAGCCAACACCTGCTTGTCTGGGTTCGTCTTTAGGTCAGCCGTAGCAGAAGAAAGTGTACCGGGCACCAATTTTTGTGAGCTGACTGTTATTTGGTAGTCAGGTTTCACCGAGGGCTGTAATAGCAATTTTATAGCATAGAAGTTCTTGAGCACCAATGGCTGTGTGACGCTCTAGATTGTTCAAATTATCCTGCAGCATACAAACGTTCCATGCTGCCAGATGAATATTTTCTGTGAAATGGTGACTAGAGGCCTCCAGGAGCATCCTCTCCCCACCTCTGTCGCCACTTGTTCCTCGCCACAAGACTTGAAGTATGGAATTAGTGGCATGAGATAAAAAACCTGCACAATGGGTGATTAAGGTGGCGTTGAGGTGTGCAATACCAACGACACCCTCTCTTCCTTTCACTCAGTTGTGGGTGCAGGTTTGGAAGCCAAAACATGCACCCGCTGAGTGGAGGTGCAGCAGCTGGCCAGTTACCTCATCCAGAGGTCTGCCCTCGCAGTAGCTTGCATTCACTGGGTCTTGATTTCAGAGCTTTCCGCCTCCTAGCCTTTGGCTATCCAAAGCCACCTACAATGCAGTAGGAACCGTAACCCTGGTGCAGGAGACTTCGGGTGTGCTGGCACTTGTCCAAGGTGCCCACCCAAGACTAGTGGAGGGAAAGAGTCGTCTCACTGCTCCATTCTAGACCGGCTCCAAGCAAGGTCTAGCCACTGTTTCTTAGACTTAGAGCCAAAGGCAAAATATATTTTGGCAGTGTTGTATAGTTAATTGAGAGTTTCACTGTCTTATCTTTTTGTTCAAAATTTTTTCCTTAAGGAGTTAAAGTCAATAAAAAATTAGAAAACTATTGCATGTTTTATATTCGAAAAAGCTTAACAGTTACCAGTATGTGGTAATTAACATCATAGACAAATTACATGTCAACAAATAATAATATTATACATTTTGTGAACACTGAATGAGAAATCATTTAAAGTTATTAAAGTGATGTGGAAGCCCTGTCTTTATTTTAAGCTTGAAAGAAGATTTGTCCAAATTGATAATTATCAGTTGTAGATACAGTTCAATTATTATTGTTAAGCATATAGCTGTCATTAAGTTTAGGTTTTTATATTTGAAATTGTAATGAATTTTCACAGTCTACAGAAGATGACATTCTGACAATGTTGAAACATGTCTAGATTAAAGGTAAAAGGTAAAGGTTTCTTTATTGAACGCTGGTAGTTCTGTCAGTTCATAGAACTGTTATCAGTGGAAGCCGATGGTGTATCCTTTACCCCCTCCCTCTGTCAGTGCGGGTATTTAAAGCTACAGCTATACAGATCAGAGAAAAATCGGAACAGACGTTTTGGAGTCACTGAGAATCGAACTGGGGACCTCCTGAGCACAGAAGGCAGTGCACTTACCAACTGTGATACACGCCTGCTCCTGATTAAAGATTAAAAAGTGTATTCGTATGTTAAATATAATTTAAAGACAACTGTCAACAAGCTGTCAACTGTCCATGGTTTTTGCACCTGGCAAGGGTTTTAACTGTAGTTTAGGTAGATGTTTGGTGTCTTAAGTTATAATTAGTAGGTGTATGATCTTTATGTTATAAAGTTGTTGAATATTTTTAACTTTATTCCTTAACATTTTGGTTATCTTATTAAATAGACAAATAATTTTGTGCTTAGCAGTGTGTAATCAAAGATCTCTTTCAAATGTAAATGCCAACTAACAGTTTATTGGAAGCATGTAACCCCAGGGCCAAGTGTATCTAAATGGCTAGTTCCAAGGAAGCTTGACTTTGTCAAGATTGTACTTTAAAGTGCCTCAGTTTTAACATTACATATGCATACATACATACTTTATTATAGCTCCCTGACTAGGGCTCTTCTGCTATAACATTACTTCTTAACTTGATTTTCTTTTTCGACAGTTCATCTTACACATTTGATTAATTTCTTCACGTTTTTGCTTGTCTTGTAGGACATTGCTTTCAAGATCGTGAACCGCGAGTGGGAATATTCTCACAGACATGGCTTTCGCTGTCAATTCCAAAATAATAATTTTCAGTTGTGGTTTCACTTCAAGAGATATAGATATAGAAGATAGTATTCGTGCATGTGACTTGCAACTTGTTACACACAAAGTGCCTCGTATACTGGAAAGCCTTACATTTAAAATAACCTGGCATTCTTCATGGCTATCGAAATAGGTGTCAGATATCATTGTGAGTGTTATTAATTAATTACAACCTCAGGAAATCAGTTATCTGGCCTTCAATTTCAAAAGAGTTTCGAACAACATAAAAACTTTAGAATATAAGGAGACCTATAAATTATTCCTTTAATGTAGCTAAATAAAAGTGCAAAACTATAATTGACATTATCATGAAATAAAATACTTTTACTGTATGTAAGAACAGTTTTTAGTCTTAAAACATTTTGCGAACTCCAAAACGTAAAACAAAATAATTTCATGTGTTGTATGTCTCATCTCTGGTGTGGATAAATTTTCTCATTTTTTTATAACAACCTCTAGTATAATGTAAGTTATTCTAAATACTAGTGTTCCTATTAAAAAGGGAATGCTGTGAGAATACCATTTGTGTAACTGAAGTGTGAAGTCAGTGTATTTGATCTTTGCACTCTAATTGTTTTGTGCCCTGTGTTAGTGCTTTAATTATTCAGTGTTCCATAGTTTATGGCCTGTTTGAAATGCTATTTCTCTTAAGTGCCAAATCCAATACAAATAAGATAATATAAGTTGAAACAAAAGACTGGAATACTTAGTAGTTTGCAATGAGTTTGGCCCAATGTAAGATATATATTTTGAAACAGGTGCAAGTGGTCTAAAAATGTTTACTCTACAATTTTTTTAAAATCAATTAGAACAACAATAATGCTGCCTTCAAACCAGTGAGGCCAGTGAATGGCTACTGCTGAGTACTTTCATTGATGGTTCATCATTGTCAGTGAAAACCACAAATCAACCTTCAGTATGGTCTATAAAAAAACAGCTGCTGGAAACATGAATCGTCTGTACCAAAACACATTGCCAGTGAAATCCGAAGATGTCACTTTGTCAATAATAAGCTGCTCACTACTGCTCGTAGCATTTTGATATTAGAGCTAGCTTCAGGCCACATTTATAAATATGCAGAGTTGTGCCGAGTAGAAGGGTTACTCTCCCAGAAGAGTCAACTTACCGAGCGTTTATATGATAAAATAGGTATGGTGTGTGCCAAAAATAACCATTTTGGTTGAGATTTTTTGTTAACATTGTTTATGACAGTTTGATTTTTAAAATTATTAAAGTTATTTTTTAAGTAACTGAATGTAAGTAAGTACAGTTTACTTGCTCATAAAATTTTAGTTTGCTTGCATTATAGTTGATGGCAATTACAAATTCATATATTACTGATTTATATTCTTTCAAACTGTCAATAATCGATTCTATCATATCAAGAGTCCAATACCACTTCATATTGTTATTTGCTTTTGATTTTCCTGTCGCTGTGCAAACAGAAACAAATAATCACGCATGCTGTGTGTATTGAATCTTTGATGAGTTGACTCAGCAAGGTGAGCCAAATTATACACATGGAAAAAAGTTGTCTCAGTTAGAAAGGTAACCCTATCTTCTAGAGTCAAATTTGTATTTCTCATGTTAACAGTTTGCACATGTTACAAAGAAATGTGTGGAAAGTTAGCTTGTCCTACCCTTGGAGTTTTGTTAACTGGCTATTCATACTCATCATACTCATTATGGCTATTCATACTCATCCTTTAAAGATGACGACCCCAATGAAGCGTATAATGAATTCATAAACCAATTTTCCAGAATTTATGAAATCTGTTTTCCTTTGAAAGTCATCAAAGGT
>JANCMA020429142.1:0-11002 GCA_024336925.2 Zoanthus solanderi
AAATTTGTTCAATGAAAAGTATGGGCTCAGGTTGGGAGAATTTAAAAATACAACTGGCACTGAAAGGGTTAATTAAAAATGGTAAATGACTTAATCCACGGATGAGATGGCTCACAAGGAATCCTTTGATTTAATTTTGATACATAAATAGTTTGTTAATGAATTAATCGCAGCCGGCTAAGTCAACTGAATTACAAAACTGTAATGTATTTCTACAACGATATCGTTAAAAGTTAAATAAATTAGGTCCTTCACCTGTAAAAAAGGTGGACATTTCTAACACATACCTTTATCATTCTTTAAAACGTTTTAATACATTTAATACCTTTTTTATTTTAACGTATTTCTACAACGATATAATTAAAAGGTAACTAAATTGCGTCCTTTACCTGTAAAAAAAGATGGACATTTCTAACGCACATTTTTATCGTTCTTTCACACCTTTATACTTTAATACGTTTAATTTCTATTTTAGCGTATTTGTACAACGATATCATTACAAAAAATTTATTTTAGAAATTTTCAAGTTGCCATGAAACATTCTTACCTAATAATCTGTGGATGTTGTCCTTCAGTAGCATATTTATAAAATTAAAAATAAAATTCAACTGAGACCTAAAGCTACAGTTAAAATGTTTTTGTAAAATGTCCTAGCTTTCGCCGGTCAACGGCATCATCAGAGACTGAATTGCTTGCAGTGAGCAAAATAAGGAGTTTTCAGTCCCTGATGATGCCGCTGACCGGCGGAAACTAGGACATTTTACAAAAACATTTTAACAGTAACTTTAGGCCTCAGTCGAATTTTATTCTTAATTCTTACCTAAGTAAACCATCCAGCGACGATCACAGAATGTCAGCCATCCCAAGGAGAGACTCGCTGAGAAAATGCCAGCGTACGTCATGTTCAGTTCACCAACGCGCCTGAGGAACGGTTTGCATGTGAATATGACAGCGCCGAGTCCCACTGAAAAAAACAGAAGTGAATATACGTAGCCAATAATCGCCGAAGAGAAGCACAAGGGCGTTGCAAGGTAGAACAGCATCATGACAGAATCAATGCCAATTATTGCCATCAGCAGAAGGGAACTGGTTGCAGTGAGCAAAATAAGGAGTTTTCTTCCTCCATTCTCTCTTGGCTTTCTATAAACTGACCACATGGCCTTAAAGCTTTGGATGCTGAAAAACGCTGGAGAATCCGGTTCTTTGGATCGGGACTCTGGGAGAACCATGATGTAAAGTAAACAAGTAACTTCACTTGCAAGGACGATCCACACTGGCTTCAGGAATCCTAGGCTCTCCGCAGCTAATCCGGCTAATATGAACCCCAGAATTGAGGCAATACTAAAAACAGATTGCATCACAGCTGAAAATGAAAATACATTTAGTAGTAATTACCAGGAGCGTTCGTCTTCTTCTATTCCCTATGATACCAACAGTGAACAATAATAAAGAAAATCATTACTCCATTACTAGGAGTGTTCAATTTTCCCTTCTAACCTTGACTCAAACACAATTGCATATAATAATAGGTAGAAGGAACTAAGACAGCTTTGACTTGTTTGGGAAATAATTGACTTATTGTATCCTTTTCAAATATATTTTATAATCATGAGAATGTCATTATCGGTTTTAAAAGTGCCGCGCGGTCAATTTGTGTTTAGATTGTTTTTCACGCGCGAGCTTCTTGCTTCTATTGTGCCGCTTATTACTGGGTTGTAGCGGTTTTATTTTATTTATTTATTTATTTATTTATTTTCAGCAGCATTTTAGTTCAAATATCTATTCATCTCTTCCCTGATCCCAAGACAAGATGGACACTATTAAATAAAAGCATAGTACTTTATGAGTAAACCCTTTTTGGGAAAGGGTGGGGCAGTCTTCACTCAACCGCAAAAGGGGGACTCCGTTTCAGTCTGTCCAACACATGGGACTGGATACTGAGGCGCTTTCCTCGTCGGCTGTTATGTGATCCGTCCGGGTCACGTGACCTTCAACGTCTATGTTTCATTCGAATATTTCTAGTAAGCAATTTAATTCTTTAACATAATACTTTATATTATGCTTATCATTAATTAGTATAATTAGTAAACCTATAAGAAGCGTTCATCATTTCCTTGATAACAACACAGAGAAGAAGTGGATCCTCTTTGGTGCTTTATGCTCTGTGATGCAACAGGGACTGAGTCAAGTAAGTCAATAAAATCTTATTTCTAGTAAATTTTTGTTCCACCATTATGTAGTAGAGATATACATTAAATATGTTGTTATTTCTACAATTACTTTATCTTTAGGTGCTTAGTACCATAGTCTAACCACTCACCAACTCGGAATATTCGGTTCTCCTGGGTTGTTACGTCCGATATATACGCAAAGCTTGTTTGCAAGGCCAACGGAAAAGAACCACAACAGCCACTGATAAACGTCGAAAGAACCAAAATGTAAAGCGAGAGGTTGAAATACATAACAAAGAGTTGGATTACGCAATGGACAATCAAACCAATCACAGGCAATATCAAGGCTGGACGGCGGCCATTCTTGTCAGTCCAAGCACCAAAAAGCAGTGAGACAAAAATGGCAGGGGTCTGAGAGGTGATACTTATTAACATGTTTATCAAGGCTGACTCTTGTTGAATCTAAAGACATGATAAAAAAGAACAGCAAGTCTCAAATTCAAATCCTTGAATAACATAAAAGAAGGAAACTCAATTGCACAGTTAAGGCCCGTTCAAACGAATCAAACATGTTGGTCAAACATTATCCAACATTGTTAGGTGGTGTTGGACGGTGTTTGATCAGTATTGGATTGTGTTGGATGCTGGAGTGTTCAAACGAATCCAACACCATCCAACAATGTTGGATCTCAGCACCAGGCACGAAATTATAGCTTATTTTTGATCACGCGAGCGAAAATGTTGAATGACAAGTTTGACCAAAGTCAAACATCATCCAAATTTGTCCAACACCGTCCAACATTATCCAACATGGTTGACTGTGCTGTTCGAATGGGTCAAACATGTCGCGTCCAACAATTTTAGATAATGTTTGACCAACATGTTTGATCCGTTTGAAAGGCTCTTTAAGCCCATACTTGATATAATAATTCCAACTACGTTTGAATTATTGGCCTTGGTTTTTAAATTTAGTTAAACAATACTGGTACCTTTCTTTACAGAGCGCGCTTCTTCCTTACCTCATCAGGAGAGAAAAGTTTATGCAGAGAAGGTCAGTGAACACATCATGTTCAAGTAAAAACAGCGCTTGCTTTTGTGCTTGTTTTGATACTTGAAATGGGCTTTAAGGGCCACATTGATGGCAGATCTTTTCAGCACAGACAGCTGTTTCGGTGAAGTATAACGCAGAGGCTCACTCGTGACGGGCTAGCTGTCTCGTCTAGATCTTATAAATAAGCATGAACGGCGTAGTTTATAAACTGGTTTCAGCTACCTCTAAGACTACAGATACTAATTAAGATAATTAATTTTCAACGGATGTGGGATGTTATTACAAATAATGATAGTTTCTAGTCTTCCCAATTAAGATAAGAAGTGCTATAGTAAAAGTGTAGTGCTTGTAAGATGTGGCTTGAACGATAAATAGCACATGAATCTTAGAACTAGCTATTTTCTGAGGCATTATCTCAAAGCGACCATAAACGAGAGTGAAGAGCTCTGAGAGTTAGGAAATGTGAACGGCCAGTTTTGTTAATACAGGCTCCGCATAACTAACTGGCCAGATGTTCACCCATGCTCACCATTTTTATGGTACATTAAAGGGGTAATTCCCGCCATCAACGTTGCCTTAGTTCCCATTTAGATGGCTTCAAGTTAGCTACTGGTACATATGTACTATCTGTACTTGATGATATCCCCCAAAGGAGATGATCAAGAACAGTAAAAACATAGTATGGCTTTGTGCCCATTCTAAAGACTACCCATTTCGGAAGACATATATTCCACATAATGATGAAAGCTCTCCTTTCCTTGCCAATTCTTCTTGACGTGACATCTACTCAATTGGTTCCTCGCTGTCGGTCAACCACCCTTCAAAAGAAAGTAGACATATGATTTCACCTCTATGATTGGCTATCCACTGTGACAGGCGTGGTTAGAGTGTTGCTAATCTGCACAACAACTTAACATCTTTAAATCCAATATCAAGACCACTTTTGTTTGTGGATGTAAAACTTGGACGATAACTAAAAGGATAGATCTATAGATGGATCTTCATTAGATGGCCAGAAAAGATCAGAAATTGGATCTGTGGTAGCAAGCAGTACGGGAGAAAGTGATTAAGGAGCTTATGTGGAGGTAGTAGGGCTGGGTAGAACACATCTTCAGGAAATTATCATTCTGCATACCATGCCAAGTCCTGACCTGGAACTCTCAAGGAAAGAGGAAAGGCGGCAGCAGGCTGCATATCTCTTGGATACGTGGTATAGAGGTAGAGCTAAATAAGCAAGAGCCCAACTGGACTGAAGTGACAAAAGCAGCCTTAAACTAAGTGCGATAGTGATGTGTCTTTGATAGCCTTTGTTCCAGAGATGGGCTTAAGTAAGCAAGTAGTTGATAGTATTGCATGTACATGTTATAAGTCTTATCGTACAAGGACTACGATTTTACTTGATCAAATATTAGTACACTAACTCTAAAGCATATTTGATAATGATAGCGAGTTCCTTTTTCGTTACAGGTTGCCCTGGCATTCTGGCGAGCTATGGGTGGCGACGAAGAGGAGATAGAAGGTTTATCTGACAACAACGAAGGATAAAGTTATTTAATCAATATAGTAGAGCTACATCTACAACAAACTTAAAACTCATCCGTTTTATACTAGATTCAACAAAAGAGTTATTGTAAATTTATTGGAAACTACATGTTCAACCACAAAATTTGTGTATGGACCTGTGTTTCTCATTGTTAAAAAAGATAAAGTTAGCCCAGTTAATAGAGAGCAGTAGCAGTGCTAAAGAAATTATGGTTTGGGAGTCTTAAATTTCCCTTCATTATTTTTAAATGAAGAACTTTTGGTAGTACTTTATACAAAGTAGAAAAATGCAAATAGAATCCTGTAGAAAATGTTAAGGAATTTTTAAGGCACCCCAAACCACAACTTCTCTAGTAGTTTTACTGCGCAGTAACAGACTGAGTCGTCTCTCGGATAAGTATGACTTTTAATCATATAGATTTGGCGGCCCTTTTAACTTTAGAGCTTCCTCTTCAATCTAAAATCGCTGAAAATACTTTCATACATCGTATCTGAAGTTTGAAGCATTTATATATTTAATAATTAAGAACTATTTAATCAAAACTATTCCATGATACAGCTTATACACAAATGACATACCCATATTGGACTGAAAACGCAAGCTAGCTAAATCATTTCGCGAATCTTGGCAATTGCCAGTTGGCATTGATCATTGGATCCGGCGCACTTTCTAATGTGTTGAGTGGTCGAAAGCCCGCGGGCTTGATATGTCATGGATAAAACACGACTTCCGTGCAGATTAGCTTGTTGAGTATATTGGTATTGCTAAAAAATATTGCCGAGCGATCTTCCCAGTCGAGTGAACTGTGCGATCAGATTGGTTTGCATTTTATCGCTAGAGAAGGTCTTTCATACAATACGGATGTTTTTGAATTTCTCGGCGTCCACAGTACTCAACTGTACTCAGCCCTCAGGTCAATAATTTTGGCGGCAACCTTCCTCCAACATATCATCTTTGTAACTGTATATATCCATAGTGTAGTCATGTTTTTTGTACTTGTTACGTGAAATCAACCGGCTGCAGAAGATGTATTTGTTTCAGAGCCTGACAAAGTCGTTTGAGGTGACCGAAAGCCGGTTAATAAAACCAATGAAACTGTAAGTACGTAACAAAAGCGAAAAAACCTAATACTCACGGTGCGAAATACAAATTACAATTTAATTTATTGTAGAAACTAACATTGCATCGCCAGAATTGTTGACAATGCTTTCCGTTTATATTTTTTTAACAAATCTCAGTCGCTGAGATAGAAGTAGGAGCCGGTTTTATCACTGGCATCACTGTGATGTGATCGCTACAGTTGATGAAAATTGAAGTCTTTTAATTTATACCGAATCGTTAGTATCTCTGAACAATTTTTTCAGCGATCCAAGTATTAAAGAGATCATATGGAAAGACCAAGATTTAAAGCCGGCTATCTCTCTCTATATATGTATATTTCAATAAATTCTTAAAAATTGTAAAAACATATATAATTAAAACAACGAAATGCAACTAAAATACTAAAAGCCTGCTTGTATCTCTTTAAAATGATAAAATGACATCAGAAATCTGTGATCATAATATGCCGTAAGCAATATATCGGGTTTGGTTTATTATTCGTATTATTTGTATCATACAAATATATATTGTATCATATGTAAGAAGTTAAACCAATTGTGGTTTTTGATTACCACGAACTGAAAGATATTTTTCCGAGTACTGACCTTTATTAGGTTAGTTAAGCTACGAAAAATATTTATTAAAAAGATCTCTATGGCCGTAGTGTTAGTACTTCTCATTGTTGCATAACGTTGTACCTTCGTTCGGTTTTATAAAGAATTCATATCTCAGCGTTGATCAAAGAAGTGGAAGGACATTGTATAAAACTTTATCAACAACAATTTATACATCAAAACTTGAAAACAATTTCATCAGTTGGTTCCGGTACTTGACAGTATGTCGCATTCTTGGGAAATCTGTCAAAGGCGTTTTTGACGTCACAAATACCACACACGGAACTGGACACGATAAATTAAAAATACAATAAAAATAAACTAAAATGTCACGTTCTCCATAGCTGCATTCTTGTAAGGGGTTCTTTGTAGAATATGTGTTTACGAAAACTTAACTTTATGGCAACGAAATTCTTTTAGCTTGTTAATTATTAATGAATTAAAGGCCACTCAACATCTCGGCTGAAATTACATCTCCTCCAAAAAATCTAAATTTTCACTGTTCTTGGCCTTTGACCTCCTTGGATGAGAAATACTTGCTGAAAACCTCGCTCTGCCCACGAGCATAAGTCCAGTTGTTTGCCAAATTGCCATCACGTACATTGATTTCAACATTTACGTAGTTATCACCAACCGGAATTATAAGCAGCTCGTGGCTCTAGCGACACAGAACAATATTAGGAGAGTAAAGTTTGGAATGCGAAGCCGAAGAGCTTAACAAAAGTGGGGATCCGACGATAACCAATATCATTTTCGATCAAAGAGGGTGATTCATTGACACCTTTTATTCGTTTTGTGACGGAAAGGTCGAAGTCATCTGAAAATTCTGCCCTCGACTTCGAACATAAAATCTGTGTTCAAGTTGATTGACTATTTGGGACCCAACTCCCTAAACGAGAATAACACGAAGTTATAGGACGAACTGGCGTTAATTGGTGAGTGAATTCAAGATTAATGATATAATGTGAAGGTTTTCTACTTTTGATTTTGGTTTCTGGCTAAAAGCATTTGCTCAGTTCATGGCTATTCAGTTATTATTTCTTGTGCTGCTGCTCAGTGCTGATTCGTATAACTGCTACAGATGGAGATTTTTTATGAACACATTCACTGAAAGTTGAAAGTTGACCAGAACTTCTTGCTAACTTTATATAAACCTAATCCATTTAAATATTCCAATCCGTTTTAACAGTTTCCATATATTATAGTGAATGGTATTTTGTGTTAAGATTTATAATTTTATTTATACTATAGTATCAACTGATCTCTAGTAAACATAGATATAATGATATCAGATTTATATAGCGCATTTACCATATGAATATGCTATTATATAATAATTAATAGTGTTATGATATATAACAATTAATAACAATAATAATAACAATTTATCACTGAGGTACAAACTCAGTCTTAATAATCATAACCCCGACGATCATTCATACCGTAGTTGTTTACACTGCGGTACAAACTCAGTCTCAATAATCACAACAGCAAAGATTCATAAACGTCATTGTTTACACCGTGGTACATACTCAGTCTCAATAATCATAACCGCAATGATCATTCATAACATTATTGTTTACGCCACGGTACAAGCTCAGTCTAAATATTCATAACCTCGACGATTATTCATAACGTCAAATCAATTTATGATAAAAACTTAACTTTCATGGATGACATTAAGCTTTTCAATTTTTCTATCAACGGAAAATTTATATATAGATACAAAATATTTCAATTTCATTCAAATTTTTCTTTGATTTCCGACCACATTTCATGTAAGTTTTCGTTGTTTCGAAATATGTTCTACTGAGTCTACCAGTCTAGGAATATGCTTTTTCCTGGTTTCGTATAAGATTTCCTTTTTCCCGTTTTTCTAAATATAGATGATAATTACAGTTGGATTCCACACGTATGCAAAATGAGTATAAAATCCCAGAAGGTATTAAACTGTTGATTTTTTGTTTATATTTGAAACATTTGACAATAAAAATCTGCGATAAAATATTATGAAACATGGCACGACGTTTCCAGAACGTCATTATCAAGTGAAAATAAAATAATAACATTCTCTCACTCAACGAGAGCAGTTTAGAATGCTTAAAAAATGTAGCACGAAATGGGATTGTCTGGTTTATGAAATGTTATACATAAGAACAATAAGACCTAATTTAAACACCCAGAGCGACTCTATTAGGGACAAACTCTTTGTTTAACTTTTAATGCCTTTTTAATTTATTCATCTCTGCACTATATATATTCTATTTTAATATTTTATTTTCACTTGATAATGACGTTCTGGAAACGTCGAAACGTCGTGCCATGTTTTATTATATTTTATCACAGATTTTTATTAAATTTTTACTTATTCGAATATATGTATTTAGAAACAAACATCAAATAGGTAAGTTTCAAGGAACTATCAGTAGTATTCTTATGGTAATTTGTATTGTAACTATTTTAATGAGCCTGGAGACTTCAACATGATACCCATTCATCGTTAAATTATAAAGGAGAAGCTGCTGAAATTTCTTTTTTAAGTTGGTTGTTGAAAGCTTTTTTAATCGAGGAGGTATTTTCTTCCACAGTTTAAAGTGTGACCAGTAAAATCGTGAACACCTAAAATATGTCAGGTTTGTTTATGTCTTCTAACCAATCACCTTCGAGGATTTCACGTGCCAAAACTGCAAACGGAACATAAGTCAGGTCATAAAATAAGTCAGGCGTAATCGAAATCAAAATTTTTTTGAAATTTGCTGTAAACGATTTTTCAAGGTAAGAAACAATATTTTTTGGCTAGAAGAATCGTTTTTTTTTCCGGGATTTGATTAGGGTTTTCTTTCTTTCATTGGCGCAGCTTTCTTTTTCGCAACAATAGTTTCCTCTACCAGTTGTGCTAGAATACCTATTTCTGAATCATTCGGCAATCGCCGATTTCATCCTTATCTGTTACCCTGAGGCACGTCCAGCTTTGTCAACTTTTATTGCTGAACCTAAAGAAGACTGGCAGGTAAACTATCGAGTTCTTTAGCGAACGTTCTCACTAAAAACGAAGGAACACGAATATTTTTCATATTTGAGGTTTTTTAAAACTAGTTTAGAAATATCTGTTGACTTAGATTAGCGGCTGACTGTTGAACTGTATTGAGCTTTCAGTGTTTAATAAATCGTTAATATTTTTTAGGGCGTTCATTTGCTCTATTTCAGAAAAGCAGATCGCCAAACGGCCTGGAGCGTCAGTAAAACGATAAATACATACACTGTTATGTTTTGCTGTTAGTAGTCTCAGAGCTAACGGCCAGAATAAACTAAAATTAAATCAAATTTTTCTGAAAATCACAAGCCATTACAGGTTTTTCCGACTAACGGAAAACAGTCTGCGGTTTGGCGAGTAGGTTTCTGGCGTGTGATTGATCAGAAATAACAATCCTGACATATTTTAGCTGTTCACGGTTTTCCAGGTAACACTGCAACACCTGCCCGTTTTTGTAATTCAAGTCTAGAGAATTTCCAAAAAAAATTACCAGCGGTTTTACTTCGAGTATTGTAAGAATGCGCATCTGCTAGATGAAATTTTAGTAGCGTAAAAATAAAAATGGGCCTAGAACTACTCCCCGAGGGACACAGCCATTAACAGTAAGCTTATTTGATATAAATGAATCATTGGCTTTAGTTTGCATCCTATTTGGCAGGTAAGAGGCAAACCAATCATGGCCATACCCTCTAAAAGTATGTTGTGGTTAACGGTGTCAATCACTTTCTTAAGGTCCAAAAAATATAGCACAGGTTAACAGTTTGTCATCGATATTGGAAGAATCTGATCAATGATGTCGAGTATAGCATGCTGTGTTGAGTGGCATTTTCAAAAGCCATATTGAGCGCTTGAAAGAATATCGTGTTTGCCAATGAATTCTATAACTATTGTACATAAATCTTTCGAATATTTGATTAAAAACGGAGAGAAGTGATATCGGGCGATAGTTACTTGGCTGAATAAACAGATTAAATCATTTATGCGCCAGCGAGACTATTTTAATAAGAAAGCAAAGAAGACAAATCATGCGGAGGATTGGGCCAACTATCATCATTTTAGAAACCAAGCGACAAATTCGATGAAAAAGGCAAAGGCGGCTTATAACAGGTTTCTTATTATCAACAGTGGAAATGATCTTGACGCAAATTATAAATCTCTCTTTGAAGTCCGGAATTGTCCCCAAGGATTGGAAGTCTGTTCGAGTTGTCCCTTTGTTTAAAAAAGGGAAAGCTGAAGAAATGGACAATTATCGTCCAATTTCCATACTACCATCAGTCTCCAAAATCCTAGAGCGTGCTGTTTACATTTAGTTGTACGCTTATCTTCAAAGCAACAAAGTTCTTAGTCCTTACCAGTGCGGTTTTCGGAAGTGCCACTCCTCGGAGTGGGCCGCCATGTGCTTTGCTGACACCATCCGAAGGAACATTGATCAAGGTCAGTTGACTGGCGCAGTGTTTGTCGACCTGCGCAAAGCCTTTGACTCCATCG
>JANCMA020429248.1:0-20859 GCA_024336925.2 Zoanthus solanderi
CTTGTTCATGATAGTAGGTAATTCGATCGGACAGTCTGTAGCTACATTAGTTTTAGGATTCTTTAATACTGATATCGACTTTTTCTTCTTTTTAGAGTTACTAATAAGCATATTAATTCCTTTCCATGTTTTATTTATATTATTCATATTTTGCTGGAAATATATGCTGAAGTAAGATTTTTTACTCAGCCGTATAAGTTGAGTGAGTTTGTTGCGATAAGCTTTATATTTAATTTGGTCGCCAGAGAATAATAATTGATTTTTTGCTTTGATTGAGGTCTGTATTCCCTTAGTGATCCATGGTTTTCTCATTGATTTACGAAGCTTGTTTGAAATTTTTTTAAGAGGAGCATGTTTGTTGATAAGAGAGTTGAATTGTTTGTAGAAATGAGAAAACATCTGGTCAACATCAACATGATTACTTTCCAAATAAAAGTTCACATTAGATAAATCATCGATAAAGTCACTTGCAGAAAATTTTTTAAAATCTCTTATTTTCTCATTAGATTTAGGATTGAGATGCTTTCGTTTAGAGGACATGCAAAACTGAGTATAATGGTCGCTTATGTCCGATACAATATTCCCAGATAGTGAAATGTACTCAGGATAATTAGTAAAAATATTGTCAATTAGAGTTGCTGAGTTCCCATAAACTCTAGTAGGCTTATCAATACAAGGTAAAAAGTGATAACTCTGAAGTGTTGTCAAGAATTCATGACTGAATTTACAAGTTTCAAATTTGAGTAAGTCAATGTTGAAGTCTCCAAGTATATATACAAGTTTACCATTGCGAGAAAATTTTTCAAGAGAACGACTTAAATATTGAATAAACACGTCTGGGGAGTTATGTTGACGATACAGGACTCCGCAGATAATGTTTTTAGACTTGCAAGAGATTTCTATCCAAAGTGCTTGAAAACAAGAACTAGATAATTGCTCAATAATAGAATAACTTAAGTCATTACTAATGTACATTCCAACGCCTCCAGAGGCTAGAGGAGTTGGAACTTGTTCAAAAGTATAACCATTGATATTATAATTTTATTTTTGTTGTTACCCTTTTCTGTATCGTTAACTGTTTGCTCGTCATTTCAACAGACAAATTCTAACAACCTATCTTCGGATTTTATGTGATGCAAAACAGTAATAAATATTTAACGTGCATTTTATTACTGATTGATGCTTTAGTGCCCATACCTTCTATATCAGTCTCAGGCTCGGTCAAAGTTGCTTTTTGTACAATGATATTTTGTACAATTCAATTTTATCATGACGGGAATGGTATTGAACCATTATAAGTACAGAGAAGAAGCTCGGTTGCAAAATGTCGAATGACCCAAATTTAATCCTCCCTCCACACTCGTGCTTAAACTTGTTGGTGCGTTATTCAGAGAAGTATCAAGAAGATACCTTCTGTTATAACAGAGTGAATAAGTTGAAGTAAATCGTGATAAAACAAAATCTCACGCCATCAAGGAAAGGAAAGTAACATTCTCTCTGCTGTGCTTGGCAGAATTTTAAATCTATTGTGTACATATGTTACTGTGTTATACCGTTATTATAATTACTGTCATACTAAATGTTACATTATTATAGTTACTGTTGTTGATAGATTTTGAGATTTATTGTGTATGGAACGTAATTATGGTTAATCTGCTTGATGGGTTTTGAGATCTATATTGTGTGGTTAATATGGCCACCGCCCTGGCTGCAATTTTTCAGATTTATTGTATGCAGATTGTTGTAGTTACTCCACTTGCCTGAAATTTAAATCTTTTGTGTATGGAATGTTACTTTAGTTATCGCGATGGATGGAACTTCAGAATTATTGTGCTCAGAACTTTGAAATAGCGTTGTTGTGCCAGAATGTTGAAATTGTAAAACATACTTTATTTCAAAGAAAAATTTTAAGTCGTCAAAGCCTTTAAATCTTTCATGTGAAGACATTCTTACTTCTGCATACAATTCTCGCCTATTTTTCATTTGTGTAATCCTAACCTTAATCCTATTCCAATACAGCCCCGTACGGAAAGTATCCCATCATTTTATTAGGTGAAAACTAAATAGCCTATATTCAATAAACTTAGGGAACTTTTTACAGTAACTCCAAATGACTAATGTGTTAGGCATATACTCATTCCAGAAAGATTTAGAAACTTTGGAAGCAAAAGCGAGACAAGTTTTGGAGAACCTCAAAAATGCAAAGGTATGTCACTAACTGATGTTTGATAATTGCAACTTTCGTTGTTCTTGTCACATTTCCAGTTAAACTGATATTTATTTTGGGTTTCGAAGTTTTTTTTTCTTGATGTGTGTAAGGCATTTGAAACACTATCGGCTCCTTATGGCTATGGTGAAACACTATTGGCTCCTTATGGCTATGGTGAAACACTATTGGCTCCTTATGGCTATGGTGAAACACTATTGGCTCCTTCACTATGGTGAAATTGCTGCTTAGATAAACTGATTAAAAGTTTGTAGAACAACTGAAGTTAAAGTTTACAGTCACGAGAAGCATATAAACAATTGTTTTGACAAAAAACTTAAATTGTATATATCTGTTATGGATTTTTTGTATTTATAAAATGTCTATATTCTTCTAATGGTATCGCAAAAAAACAATTCGATTACGAAGTTTTTTCATGGTTTGCATTTAAATTTTTGAAAAGTTACTTCCGGATTCACCTTGACCAAGCGATGGGAGACTGGTAACTACCATATTGTTTTCTGGTCCATGACGTCAAAAGCAGAATTTAGTAGTGAAAGACCAGTCTTGTTTTTATATATCTGTTCCATGTTCTTGTAAAATATGGTAGCGAGGAGTGTTGAAGCTACTTAAATTGAACAGATATATAAAAACTGGTCCGGATTCTCACTACTAAATTATGCTTATGACGTCATCTAACGAAAAATAATATAGTAGTTACCAGCCTTCCATCGCTCGGTCAAGGTGAATTCGGAAGTGATTTTTCCAAACTTTAAACATAAATTACACCATAAAGAAAAATCATAATTGAATTTTTCTTTTGCATTCACCGTTAAAAAACCCACAACTTACATATACACTTTAGAGAATAGTTTTTTAATAGTGAAATTGTAAATAATAACACCTGGTGCATTGCTGAAGCGTTACGATTTTGAGTTGGGGTTAAGAGAATCAAATTGCAAGGTAACTTGCAACTACTAATACTGATTATGATAAACCTTTCAGACTCAGATGCAAGAAATGGAAGCTACTTTAGAGACAGTGAGTGAGGAATTTGCTGCACTGGAGAAAGAAGAAAACGAAATTAAAACAAAAGAAGTGGACATCAAACATGAGGTTGAGAAGTATGAGGTTGTCCTTAAAGAAAACCAGCAGAAAGTGAGATATTGGAAGAAAGAGTTGAGTAACTTGAGCTTGCAGTCAGTTGGGTTGGTGGATGATACCCCTCAGCAGCTAGAGACACTGAACGAAGAACAAGTAGAAATAATTGACAAGGAAGACATCCAGGTATCTGATCCTTCTAGTGTGATAAATTATATATGTTAATTTGCGTTAAGAGGTTTATAAATGTTGTTTGACGATTATGATCATGGAATCATAGATTGGTGATTTAATTACTTCCTCGCATTCAAGGGTCACGTGATGATTGAATTGATGGCGATGAATAAAATACTTTACTCAGAGGAATGGGAATGAGTGGTGATAATTACACATACACGCTTCATTGGCTATCTACCATCTTCTATGCAACGCCTGCTCATGGAATAATTGTTAAATATAGAGGTGATGATCATAAATGATGTTGGTGATGCTACATGGTGGTGATAATGATAACCGAATGGTATATTATCATATATACAGGTGATGATCGTGAAGGATGATGGTGTTACAGCATAGTGGTGATAATGATAACTGAATGGTATATTATCATATATACAGGTGATGATCGTGAAGGATGATGGTGTTACAGCATAGTGATGATAATGATAACTGAATGGTATAACTGTGTGTTTGTTTTTTGTCAACCTTTAGTACAGTATCACCGTGTTGGAAGAAAAACTGAACTCCATGAAACCGGATATGGCAGCAATAGCAGAATACAGGAAAAAGGTAATACAACAAGAAACAAAAATAGTAACTTGCTACTTATTATCTATGTGCCATCATGGCTGCCTGTCCGTAACATTTTCTATGCCCACCAATAAACGACATCGAAATAGCTGGTATTAGGGTAGCTTCAACAAAGTCAGCCAGAAACATAGGACTAATCTTCCACGAAGTAATGAGTCATGAACACCAGATTCAAAAAATATGTAAATCAGCTTTCTTTCATATACACAACTTTTCTAGAATCAGGGAATGTCTCAATCAGAACTGCTACTCACTATTATCTGGACTTCCACAGTACTTGCTCGATAAGGTTCAGCGGGTGCAGAATGCAGCTCCGTGCCTTGTCTCTGGTACCCGAAAATATGGCAGCATTACGCTAATCCTAAAAGAACTTCACTGGCTACCACTAAAACAACGCATTACTTTTAAAATACGACTACTAACTTATAAGGTCTTGTACAAATTGGCACATCTCTTGCCAGATTTAAATCTAAACTGCAAACTCATTTGTATAACCAAGTTTTTAATATGTGATTATTTAGTTATTAAATTCCTTTTTTTTTTCTTACCGTAGTTATTTTCATTAGTTATTCTAACTATTAATCTTACCGTAATTATCCTAGTTAGTTATTCTAATTATTTTTATCTTAATTTCATAGATGTACAGCGTTCTGAACTCAAGAATTACCGTTATAAAAGCCTTGTTTTATTTTATTTTTTATTTTATTTTTAATTATTATTATTATTAGCACTGGGATTTGAACAGGGAGAAGTCCATGAATTGACCGAATCAAAACAAACATTTTCAGGCCAGGAAAATTTATAAAGACAGTCAATATCCTTGAAAACCCTGGAATGTACTAAATGTTTCCTTGGACGGAGTAAACTGATTTTGCGGTACAAATTATAACAAATAAATCTGTGAGCAAACATTTACTCGTTGCTCATAACCGTTTTGGTTTCAGTCTTCTGGAGGCATCAGGTAATTACCTGTCATTCAGGTAACAATTCATTTCCCTAAAGGAGATCGTGGCCTTCTCTCCATTGCTTTTTTTGACAATTCATTTTCAAGGATTCTTGTCGCATATTAACCCAAATCAAACGATATGTTTTTAAAACCAAGGGAGTTTTTTGAACAGTTCTTTCTATTATTTTTTTTCTAGATAATTGTAAAATCTAAAATTAATACTTACAATTGCGTGGTTACATCGTTCTGCTTAGCTTGGTTCTATAATGGAAACCCAGGTGTTAAGTCAGTACGCTTATCATAAGATTAAACTTGTTTTTGATTCCTTGTTTTTAGGAAGAGATTTATCTGTCTCGAGTTGGGGAGCTTGACAAGGTGACTAATGAGCGAGACACCAAGCGCCAGGAACATGAAGCCCTTAGAAAAAAACGTCTAGAAGAGTTTATGGCTGGTTTCACAATTATTACAACCAAACTTAAAGAAATGTATCAGGTTTGTTATTACCAGGTTGTTCAAAACAGCGAGGAAAGGATTTGCGATGTATAGAATGTTTTTTGAAGCAGAATTTATCGACTTTGAGATTAGCTTGGATCCTACTAGATGCTTCATGCAAATGGCTTTAAAAGGTGTGTGTGAAAGTAACTTAAAACTTAAAACCTTATCAGCCCCTAGCCACTATTCCGCTCCTTGAGCCCCTAGCCACTGTTTGGGTCCTAGCCACTATTCAGCCCCTAGCCACTATTTAGGTCCTAGCCATTATGTAGCCCCTAGCCACTATGCACGCCCTAGCCATTATGTAGCCCCTAGCCACTATTCACGCCCTAGCCACTATTCAGCCCCTAGCCACTATTTAGGTCCTAGCCATTATGTAGCCCCTAGCCATTATGTAGCCCCTAGCCACTATTCACGCCCTAGCCATTATGTAGCCCCTAGCCACTATTCACGCCCTAGCCACTATTCAGTCCCTAGCCACTATTCAGTCCCTAGCCACTATTCAGCTCCTAGCCATTATGTAGCCCCTAGCCACTATTCACGCCCTAGCCACTATCAAAGTTAGTAGAGTGGACTGGTTATGAAACTTCGCGAAATACAAAAAAGATTATAATGCTGTTTTGTTTCATGTTGTGTGCAGGGTCACGGTTATGATCTTTTGTTCTAGGTGTGATGGCTCGTTAGACCACTGGCCGTTTGCTCATTTACATCTCAAAGCCTTTTGTAATCTGTGCAGGGTCGACGTCATATAACAATAGAGAAAGAGAGAGCAAAAAAATAGAACAAAGAAAGCCGCCAAGTTTCCTAACCATTCAATTTTAATAACTATGATATAAAATGATAAATAGGGTTAACCATATATCCGAGGGTCGTAGATCTCCAAAATGGCTCAATGTTTGAGAGAGGATATTATTTAATGATTTAGTATTAGCATTTAAATGCGTAAACAAATTAGCTCCTGAGTATTTATGTAAGTACTTCGTCAAACGTTCCGCTGTTCATGGCAGAGCTACCCGGGGATTTGGAATCCTAGACATTCCGCGTTGTAGGGTGTCAACGGGACAGCGAGCTTTTTCTTATAGAGGTGTCAGCGAATGGAATAAGCTGGGGAGAGACCTTGAAAGTTGTAAAGATATTAATACATTTAAGCATGGCCTTTTCAGCAGAGAGTGATCAAATTATTAATTATTCTAAAATATTATTAATTTTAAATTTATGTTATTTTATTTTATTTTGTTTTTATTTTATTTTATCTTATCACATTAGATAGGTAGATATGTAAATAGTATTGTGACTGAAAAGCCTTTTTGAAGGAGTCCTAATAAAGTTGGATTGTATTGTATAGTTAGTTGCTAGAGTACTGGCGGGATAATGCAGGACTCACAAGCTCAAATGCCTGCGAATTCAACCCAATTTGTTTTTTCATGCTTCGGTTTTTCAAACAACAGATAACAAACAAATTTAGCGAAATACAGCACAACAACAAAGCCAGCTTGTTATTGCAGAGAATTTCCAGTACGATTTTTTCATGCAAGCGTTTAGAATGGTTAATAAAATGTGGGTCCCCCTTTTTCAAACTTGTTCTCCTGACCCTGCCATCTGTAAGATCATTACCTGATAATAAGTACTGTTATCTTTAGCATAGCTTATCGAAGTCACTGATTCATCCATATCGCTATCGACCGGAGCACCGTGAACAACTGGCCCAACCAGGGGTGGACTTGTATCAATAGTAATTCCATCTGAGTAGGCTATGGTTGATAAACCAGCACCATTGGTGGCCTTTATTGCAATGTAATACGTTAGTCCATCCTCAAGGGACGTTTTAAACTGAAAACTTGTTTCAAGTCCACACGAGGTCATATTTGATATGTCACAGCTTCCTGTGTTAAAAATGCAATAAATGTATGTTCTTTTAAAACCTGTTTGAACTCTAACAAGAGTGCTACAGTTTTGTATCTGATCATACAGTAAAACCCTATAAATGAACGATCTCCCAATCTATGTATATATTTAACAATTAGAATACGAGCTACGATTTCTATCGCCTGATAGAATGACGAGAGCGAGTATTCTAATTGTTTGAGTAGAAATCTCTAAAGAAGAAACAAAATAACAACGATTCTTTTTTCAAAAACAAACAACCAGTGGCAATGCTGATGATACACCAGCGACTATTCGTCGAGTGCAAAGGTCAAAATGATACTTCAATTTCATTTTGTTTTCCCACCTTTGTTACACCATATTTTCTTTCTTTTTTTCCTCTGGGACTGCTTTTTGAATAAAAGCGTTTAATTCGTTTTTCAAAACTTCTGAAAGCGCTAAATGGACGCCATATTGCCATACTTGTTTACATCCTGCGGACACTATCTATCACCTGATAGATAGCAAGTACGGTAGCCAATCAGATTGCAGTATTATTAATAATAATAATAATGAAATTTATAATGCGCAATTTTCATATATAGATGTTCAAATGCGCAGATACAAATATAATATAGAAAGATTGTAAGTCAAATAGTGCTAAAATGCTAATGTGCTACTTTTATAAAATGATAAAATGCTATTATAATAAGATGTTAAAATTAAAATACTCTATAGAACTATCAATTAACTAAGGTTACTTAAAAGCTATCTTGAATAAGAATGTTTTAAGATGTTTCTTAAAGATATTTGCGATAGATAGTGACTAGATTTTACTAAATATGAAAATATAAATGTATGTATCTATTCGCCAGTTTATTTACCTCCCTATCTACTTACAGGCCTGCTTGCCTAACATTTTGCCTATCCACCTACATATCCGTCAGTCAGTCTGTCTCTCCATGCATCTGTCTATCATTTATTTAATTACTCGATTATTCAATCAATCATATAAACACAGATTGTCATACATACCAGGTGTTCTTCCTATACACCAGTGGTACTGTTTAATATCACTCTCAGGGTCATGGAAGCCAGACCAATGTGAAGAGAGAATATGCGTTTCATGCTGATAATCAACATCCACTGTTCTGTTACCCTCAAGAACACTACCCTCGATAGGTGGGTTCCAGTCCACCACAATCTGGTTGGATGCCACACTTGTCTCCAGGCCAAGATTATTGACGGCTTTCACGGTAACAAAGAAGGAAAGCCCCTGAGTCAGAGTTATGTTTATCTCATCAAGGTCCAATGAATTCCTCAGTTTATCAACATAGGTAAAGCCTATAATGTCATCTTTAAATGGCAGAGTTCCTACTGCTACACTATAATGGTTTACCCCACTTTCACGATCAGGTAACAACCATGTAACCGTAGGAGCAGACGATGACGTAATAAAAAGGGTATGTTTTCCTTTAGAAGGGCCAATTTGAACTTTTCCGGTCAGGGGAGGAGTTCGATCTACTGTGACTCCGTCTGAAGTTGAAGTGATCGTTTCTCCTCGACTGTTGTATGCACGTACAACGGTTGCATATTTTATTCCATTTTTCAACAATACATTGTGAAACTTGTGAGCTGATGTCCTCAAATGCCTGACTGGAAAATACTTTGTATCACATCTTGCTTCATTTATCGAGGTCTTTAGTGGAACAGCTCCGTAACACCACTCGTACTTGGTGATTCCATAGACCGGATCTTCAAAATTTTCCCAATGTAACCAAATTGCTTTGTCATCTAACTGATAATCGATGTCTCCCTTGTTTGTTCGAGAGCCGTCAGACACAATACCAGCGGTAAACTTTCCTAAGATAAGCGTCAATCCATCAGAACATGCAGTCGCTTCCAAACCAACACCATTTCGTACACGTATACACACGTAATAAGTGGTATTGCCAACAAAAGTGTTGTTCCTTAAAACGATTCCATTGACACTGTTAAGTGAAGTTATTTTTGTATATTTGTTGCTCGATAACTTGGTAAGTCGTACAAGTGTTTTTCCAATAGCCCAGCTAAAATAGTCGACTCCACTTTCTGCATCTTTAAAACCACTCCAAGAAAGAACAATAGAAACGTTGCTTATGTAATTTAAGTTACGATTGTAAGAATTGGGCAAAACTAAACGTGCCTTAACTTGTCCCGTTACTGGTGGTGTGTGGTCAATGACGAATCCTTTTGACGCTGCAATAGTAATTAAACCTGCATTGTTCTCAGCAACGAGACTAAGGTAATAAGTTTTTCCAAGTTTTAAGGTACTGGACGCAATATGCAACATGCTAGTAGATGGAGAGATGATTGAAAGTGGTTTTTCGTCCTGTAATTCCGAGGAGGTTCCTAAACCCCAACTCTGGGTTTTCAAACTGCTTTCTTTATCGCCTGCATACCAAGTGAACATAAGATCTTCAGTAACAGGATTGTACCTGATCTTGATGTCTTTAACTTCCGGCGGTGAATTGTCAATTGTTACACCATTTGTCCAATAGACAGCGGTATGTCCAACGACATCAGTTATTTTCACTCCTACCACGTATTGTATTCCATCAACGTATTTAGGAACAAACAAACCATTGCCGTTAATCAAAGCACTAGTGGAATTTAATACGCGCCTCATTTTTGTATGAAATGGTATTAACGTTTTTCCAGTTAACTTCTCCTTAACACTAAACTCGTATTTTGTTATCCTTGATTCGTTGTCGTGACAATTCCATGACACACGCAAGCTGGTAACACCAGCAACAAATGTCAAATCGTTTTCTACTGAGCTGCTTCCATCCCAGACAGAGGTGCAAAATGGAGAAGCACCATCTACCGTAAATACATCGGACGTTACTAATGATGATAGGCCTAAACTGTTTTGAGCAGAAATACGAATGTAGTAATTCCCTCCATTAGATAACGAACTATTAGTTTTAATAAAATACTTTCTGGTTTCAGAATCTAGGTCGAACGGCCCATAAATCACATTGCTTTTTGCGTTTTGTTCCGTTATAAGACTAACTTTATACTTCTTAACAGGACTTTCGGGATCAACAAATCTCCAGTCGACTTTTATCGGTGAATTAGCTCTCTGAAAGCGTTCGACTTTGACAAAAAGTGCAACAGGAGGTGTTATGTCAATAATAACACCATCGGATATTGTGGTTGTCTTCAAACCAGCTTGGTTAGTACAGACAACCGTTGCAAAGTAACGTACTCCCACTTTTGGCTTTAGTTTGAAAGTAAATGAAGTAAAGTATTTCTGCAAATAAGTAAAATCCATCACATCGTAATCACCAGGTTCGGTACCAAATGCAATTTTAACCTCTTTTACCGAACTTTCAGAATCCGAGCAATTCCAGTAGGCAGAAAGAGATTCTCCTATGATAACTTGGGAATCAATCACTGGATCAGTACCATCATGCACAGGGACACTAAATACAGGCGGAGTTCCGTCAACCTTAACACCATTAGACGTCACCTTTGCACTCGGTAGTCCAAGTACGTTATATGCAATTACTGTAGCGTAATAGGTTTGACCGCTAGTTAACTCTTTGACGTTTAACCTTGAGCTCGGGTGTGATGTTGATAAACCTATCTTAATGAACCTTTGGACGTCATCGCTTCCTGGTTTTGTACCAAAACCTAATCTATAGTAAATGATACGTGTTTCGTTTTCAGTAAAATTTTTCCAGTTGGCGTTCAGTATAGTTGTTTGCGTCTGAAATTCAATATCGGCCCCACTACTGCCATCGATAACATAACCAGAGAGTGGAGGAGTTTTATCGATTGTAACTCCGTTTGACCAAAAGTAAGCCGAGTTATTTGCCATGTCTGTTACCAATACGCTGGCATAGTATGTATGTCCAGACTTTAACAAAAGGTTATCCATGGTAAAGCTGTTTGATACCGTTGTCACTTTTTTATGTGCTGCAACCTCACCGATAGTTGAAAAAGGTCTCTCGGTGATTCCTACAAAGACATCCGCTATTTCCATGTTGTCTCTGAATCCATACCAGTGAATACGATACATGTCGCTAATCATTTGATAATCAGTGTCACCATATCGCCATCCATCTAAAATTATACCACCTTTGGGTGTCTCGATGTCACACAACAGTGGAGTTGACGAGTTTGTAGCCGGAAGTCCAGCGCCGTTAATAGCGACAAACGTAACATAATACTTATAACCATTGATAGTTTCTAATATCTCATTACTTGTCCAGTTGAATTTTAGCAAGGCTATGGGCTGTTGGGACTTGAAATATTCAAAGGACAACGCGTCATCAGCTCCTTCGTATGTTCCTACTCCTACTCTGTACTCCATTATTCCAGAACCAGAATCCTCAGCTTCAAAGAAGCCAGTAAATTGAACACGATGTTTGTTGATATACCGAGGTGGAATCGTATCTTCGTGACCGTATTGAACGTGAGTAATTAAAGGTGGCGAGGTATCAACAATTAGGGTTTCACCATAAGATTGTGCACTTGTACCAACGCGATCTATGGCCTCCACAACTACTGAGTACAAACCATCGGGCATATTAACCCGTATTCCCGCTCTGTGAACACGGCCAGCTGGTGTCAGAGGTTGTAACAATGCTGACGACTTTAAGGAGAAAACTGATAACTTGAAACTACGAATTCCAGAGTCCTTATCATAGAAAAACGTATCTGAACACGTGCCATAATCTTTCGGCCTAGCTTGATATTTTGCTACAGGTAGATTCTCATGAAGGCGATCCTCATCCACCTGGCACCATCCCCATCGGGCCCACACGGCCCAATTTAAAATTTGGTACAGCACCGTAGGGCCCTCAAAACCGTTGATAATTTGTCCAAGGTGAGGAGGTTTAAAGTCGACAAGTATACCATCACTGCTCCCGTTGGAACAAAGGCCAACGCTGTTACAACCAATGACAAACAAATAATAGACTTTTCCACTTTCTAGCACAATACCCGTGAGTGTTGCTTCAGTTTCTTGACCTACACTTTTTATTGCGTACACGTCATGAAGGTTTCGACTAGTTCCCAGTCCAACACGATATTCAACGACATTGCTTTCTCCCTCGTTGAATGCACCTTCCCAATGTCCTTGATACTGAAACTGCTGATTTGAGTATTCGAGATCATATCTTTGAGTACCATCTAATATTCGTTGTGGCGTGGCAGATGGTGGACTGGGATCAATTAGAATTCCATCTGAAGTAACAGTATTTACCAGTTTTATTCTATTCGTGGCTCTTACAGTCACATGATACCGCTGTTTTGGTTGAATTTTGCCTTCAGAAATTGTTAGGGCCACAAACATTGAACCATTGTCATATTTGACTAGCCTAGAAACTTCATCAATATTGGTGAACCTCAGAATATCAGAACCAAAAGGGCTTCGACCAACTGCAATCTCCTGCATTGCAATTCCCGACTCGTCATCAAAACAATGCCACTTGGCACGGATAACAGACAATTTCATTACGAAATCTACATCGTCAACATCTTTGCTACTTTGGACATCAATAATAGTTTTACAAATTGGAGGTGTGATATCCGGCTTAAAACCGTCAGAGCTCGCTGTTGTCTGCAGTCCTGCTTTGTTTGTTGCCCGAACTTGTACTTTGTATTCTACACCCGGCTCAAGAGCTAGGTTCTGTCTTAGAAGAAGCCTTTGACTTAAAGGGATCGTTGTGAATGAAGCAACTGTTTTTCCAGTATCTCTTCCCGCTATTGCCCATTCATACTTAATGATGGGACTCTCGGCATCTGTGAAGTCCTTAAATTTAGCAAACACCTGGCGCGTCGAAGAAAGGAAATCCAAGTCACTTGATTCTTTACCATCTTGAATAAGTCCTGCTATTGGCGGAGTCGTGTCAATAAGAACGCCATTACTGCACATTACTGACTGAAGGCCGATGTGGTTTGTGGCAACAACACGAGAGAAATATGTCTTACCGTGTTTAAGTATAAGGGCTGTACCAATCGCTGATGTCGTCTCTCCTAACTCATTCAATGGGACTATATCCGATTCTTTTTCGTTCAACGTACATGTTTTTCTTGAGGAAATTCCCCACTGAATCTTAAGGACTTTTTGATGCTTATCCTTTATTTCAAAATTTATAGCCAGTGATAAAGTAATGGATTGATAGTCAACATCTACGCCCTGGTCACTTCCGTCGTACACAAAAGAAATTTTTGGGCCTTGAGTTGCTGCATAAAGAACACCGCAGGGAGCAACAGGGCTTTTCAGTCCTTCGTCATTGACCGCACAGACACTAGCATGGACAGGTGTACCGTGTCTGATCTCCATTGGATAGATTTGGTGGCTAAGACTGTCGTTCACTTTGAAACTGTAAAATTCTTTTGAGCCTTGGATTCTTCCAAGTGCGACTTCATAATGATTTATTGCCTTGTCCTCTTTGAACCCATCCCATGTAATTACGTATGTCTTCGGTCCTGATTGGCTTGCCTTGCACTGGCCAATGGTTGGAGGTGTAACGTCATGGTCTCTCTGACAGGTAGTAAAGAGGGTCCTCTCGATTTCTTGCATTGCCCACGTCCACTCCTTAAACGTCTTTCTCTTGCACCACCTTATTTTTATTGAGCATCCCAAAAACCAGCATCTGATCGAGATGCAAAGTCGCAAGCGGTACCAGAGATAAACACGTATTGTAAGAGGACGCATGCGTAACTTAAGCTCAAAGCAAGCGCTTAGTGGCCAACGGTCAATACTTGCAGTTAATGTGGGAATGACATAAGTCTCCAAAATTCTTGCTTCTATAGTCACTCCAACCTCTACCACAAAGAGAGAAATACTTGCTCCGGCGTAAACTGATACCCACGCACCAGGGATTATGCCAGCTTTTACCTTTTTGTCTTTGAGACACATAGATGCGTAGTAGTTGACTCTTAAATGTCCATCAGCTCCTGCAAAGAGCTTCACTGGTATCCCAAAAACATAAATAGTTGTGCTGACCTCAAAGAATTTATAAGCCCTTGGCTTCATCAACTGACCTTCCTTAATGTCTGTACATTTTGATTCTTCCGTAACTCCATCTGTATCCCGCCTAGCTCTCCCGCGTCTGTGCTTCACTTCTAGTTCTTTTGTGTAAATATCTTCGTGTAAAATTTCGTGTTGTGATCGCCGCATTCGCAATGTCCCACATCTTTGCTTTCCAACTGGTAGCAATCTTATTGGTTTGAATATCCATTCGCCACGATATCTCAGTTTGAGACAATTTTCGTGAACTGAAAAGTTTGTCTGCAGTATTGGTAACTTTAGTTTGAAAAATCGGTCTTCGAAGTCGCCAAGAGTCGTTTTGTATTTTTCTTTCTCTGAGATTGTACCACTAGAAAATGCAATAACAACGTGCTCATCGTCAACAGATTGAACAGATTCTAGACCAGATGGAACTCTAACAGATCTCTGAAGGGTTTCTTCATTGATTTCAACTTCTCTATCTGTTCCCAGCTTGTGGAACTCTAACCTACACTGAAAACCAGTTGATAAAGCACAACGTGAAACACATGCGTATGTATATCCGAATTGTCTTATCACAGTCATTCCTCTTGCATCTTTTCCAAGAGTAACGATCCTGTCATGCTCCACTTCTTCAGACATGAAATGACCATTTGAAGCCATTCGGACGCTATAAGCTTTACCTTCATTACCATCGGTTATCCAAAGACTGTTAGTCAACAAATCATAGGAAAGAGACGTTATATTATATTTTGTTTCTATTACACTTGCTGTGGTAATATTCGAGGGCTTAAGGTGGTTCAATGAAGCAAGGACATCAGACGTACGATAACCATACAACTTTCCTTTTTGTGTATTTCCAGTCCAGATAAAAGATTCTACGACTGCCACACCGCCAAGTCTAGCTGTTAGAGAAACATTCTTTTTTTCTCCTCCAAGTTCAATTATTTTTGTCACAGCCCCACTCGTCATATTCATAAGCACGAACAACGATGGCTTTCCCTCATTGGTAGAAACACCATGCATAGAAAGGATCATGAGATAACTTGTCAATTGGGAAATACCTTTTACTTTGTAGTTATCAAACAGTCCAGGAACAACCCAACGTCCCGTGTCTGTAAGGGAAGCTAAATCATCTAAGTGAGCATACTTGAAGGTAAAAATGTACTTGAGGTATATTTTGGAGGAACGGCGAAGCACTCTTAAACACACGTCCGCTGAGCAATATGGGTAATCAGCCAGGTCTAGTTTTTGATGTTTCGGATCCAGTCCTCTTTGACGAATTTGGATTTTATCTAAAAACTTTGTAACTTTCTCCATGAACACCTTAACTTTTGCTGTGATATTTTGAATGACTTTGACAAATTTGTGTAAGTCGGGGCTTATTTTTTTTGATATGTTGGCCGCTCCATTTAGGAGGTTTATAACCGGTGTTGTTAAGGGGCCGATGTTGTTCTTAATCAAGTCTGCATACTTTGTCGCCCCGGTAACAACTTCCTGTACAGCATAAACGGAAGGAGCCACATCTTTTGTTTCGCTAAAAATTTTGATGGCCTGTTTTACTCGAGTGCTCACCTCGTTGATTAGTTTCTTGTGTTTTGCAAAGACGTTATCATACGCACTTTTTAATGCTTTGTGGTTAGTATCGACCAAAGCTTTTACTTTATTAATAATCTTCTCAATATTTTTGTATTTATCCAACAACCGCTTTGGTATGTCTTTCAGCGCTCGCCTTTTTCGTCCCAAATCTTTGGTTTTATTTTGAATTTCTGCACCGTTAAGCCTCTCAAGTAGAGCTTCAATTTTTTTGACATCGTCTTTAAGAGAAAATTCTTTGACCTTAGAAATTAGGTTTTGCACCTTTTCTTTTAACACGTTAAATCTGTCATATACAACGACGCAGGAATTCATCATCCGGGAATATTCTTGAGCTTTGGGCAACTCGGTGAATGCGTATCCGGCGGCTTTTCCTAAAGCTTTTGCTTGATCAGTAAATTCCTTTTGCACACATGGTCCACCTTTAACACAATCTGGAAACACATGAGTAACAAAATAACCCACCATTCTAGGTATCATTTTAATAAGCACCCATAGCTCCCTTGAAAATGTCTTGAATCGCTTCAAAGCAACCCTAAATGTTTTCCAGAAATTGCTCCAACAGGGCCCTACGCTACGTAGCATAGCCTCTATGTCATGACAAGTTGGCGCTTTTGCTAAAGCTTCTAAAATTGGGGACAAATTGCTTGATATTGGTTTTAGCTGAGTGTAGAATTCTATCATTTCATGACCAATCACTGCTATTTTTGCGAAATCTTCTTTGATTCTGTAAAATGGTTCTTTTAGAAAATTCAATCTTTCTATTCCCTTCTTAATCAGTTTAATTGCTTGGTTGGTCAAGAATCTATTCACCATTTCCGCAAGATTGATATTTCGGAACTGTTGAAGTTTTTGCTGAGTTTTTGTTTTTAACTTTGAGCACATATCGCGTAATCTGATCTCCCAATTGTTTACAAACGTTTTACGAAATTGGCGTAGCTTTTCTTTCAACGCTGGAGCACCGCCCGCAAACTGTGCAACGATATTTGCAATTTTTCTAGCCTTTTTTGCGTGGTCAGGGATTTTCTTCAATTCTCGAGTACCATTCTTGATAAACACAAGGATTCTTTTAAGACCTTTTGTAAAGTCGTTGTCTTTCTTGACTTGAGTGAGTACTTTTGAGATTATATTAACAACCGCTGACACATCTCCTACGTGATCGTCCATGTTATCAACGTACCATTTTTCGGCCTTTGTGACAACCTTTTTGAAACCCACCGTAAATTTAAAAACTTTTCTGGAAACAGGACCAATGAAAGTAGCAAGTTCGTCAATTGCTTTAACAGACCATTCTTCGACATCATCAATCACCTTAGTCGTAAAATTTGCACCTTTTCTACACAAAGCAACAGCTTTTTCTGAAGTGCCGTTTGCAAAATCCAAAATCTTATCTGTAAGATTTGCCACACCTTGTAATTTGTCAGTGAGGGGTCTGAGAGATTTTGAGATAAATTTTTTAACTTTAAGGGTGACATTATACTCAAGTTCCTGTACAAATTCCTCGACTAAAGCTGTAAAATTTTGCGCTTCAGACGTAGAATTAAAAATATTGTCATCAAGTTCCTTCAGAAAAACAATGGTGACATTTTCAATCCCAGTGAGAAATTTGTTGATAAAAGGTGCAGATTTGATAGGCAAAGCAAGAACCCATTTACAAAAGTGTCTAAATGACCAATGATATTTTTTATGATCGTCACCGATCTTGCCAAAAAAATCAGCAATATCAGTAAAATTGAGAATGTTTGACGATTGTTCCTGTACCAATGAATGTACATTTTCAAGAAATACGTACAAGTTTCTTAGCTTCGGGGGCCAACCCTTTGTCTGCCTTTTTGTTCGACCGCCTTTCATGAGTTCTGGAAACAAAACATTGAGGTCACTTTTTCCACCAGGACCAATTTCGCTCAAAAACGAGTTTAGATCAAAGTTTGGCACGTTAAAACGGCCAAAAAAACCTGCTACGCCTTTGAACTTATTTACAAATGCCACAAACTCTGCTGAATTAAGATCTACATTCAAATTGAAGCGCTTTTTCCAATCAAACGACAAACCGAACGGCAACGGTTTTTTGGTACCTACGTCATCCCTCGGGAATTTTCTTTCTAATTCTGAGACCTTTGGCTTTGGTATTTTTAGGGTTCCAATCTTTTTAAACCCTTGCGTAATTTCGGAGAAAGTATTTCCGAATCTGATCGTGTCCTTAAGCGTTTTCAAAAACCCATTTAAGTTTCGAACAAGATTCAAAGCATGGCGAAAATTCAACGTCTTGGAAAATCCTTCTGGTTTCTTTTCTCCGATCGATTTAAAATAACTATCAATTTCCTTGTCTTGATCGTCGAGACCCACTCGAGTCAGCCTTTCTGTGAGATCCTTCATTTTGAACTTGTTAGAGATTCCGCGAGGAAGCCTAGAGATAACTTTATCAACGGACTTTTTTATTTTCTCAAAAAACTTTAGTGCTTTGTCCAAAAATTTTCCTACGGCGCTGTCGGATCCTAAAACGCTTTGAATTGCCTTCGCTTGGTCGAGAATATTTCGCCACGATTTGGCTTTGGTTATTACTTTCTTTGCGAATCGAATGACTTTGTTAATAAGGTTTCCTGACTTCAGTGGTTTAAATAAATTCTTAACAAATTCAACTATCTTTCTGAAGAAGTTTGTAAGTCCGCTAGTTTTGAGCGGAAAGAGTTTTGCAACCTTTTCGCGAGCTTTGTTGATGAAGTTTATGAAAACGTCCAGTAAACTTCCCGCATTGTTAATTAATTTATCTACAAAGTTTGTGACAATTTTAATAATGTCATTTGGGATGTCATTCTTATAACTTGCGGCGACTTTGAACGCAGCTTTTCCATCTAGAAGTTTGTAGCCCCATTTCATTAAGTGAGCACGAAGTACAGCCAGATTGTCAACGTTGATTTCAAAGCTTCCTCCAAAAAGCCCAAGGCGGAGCCTAATTTGATTGACAAATCGCACCAAAGCCTCAGCCCCAGCCCATCGTCCCCCAAAAACTTTCTTCCAAAGCTTTTTCGGACCAAGAGCATAATCCCAAGGTTTGAGGCCAGGAAAAAACGCACGTTTTTTCCGATTAAAATATTTTTGCTTTTTTTTAAGATCCTCAGATTTAGGATGCTTCTCGTGATTCTCTAGGAACTCGTTTATGACAGAATGTAACTCGTCGCCAATCTCTGCGGAAGACATAGCATATTCGATGGCTTTCGCTATTGTTTCTGTTAGATCTTGATGCCTCTCAATGAACACTTTGATGGCTTCGGACTTGACGTGGTTCTCTTCGTCATGGTAGATAGCGTTCAATAAATGCTCATTGGTGTGGCCTGCGGGAAGTTTGCGCATGGCAGAGATGACGGCTGACCTAATGTCAGAGCTATCATGATTTTGGTGTCGTAAAATGATATCTAAGCCCTTGACGTGGCCAAGGTTACCGAGGCCCCATATGTGGTCTCTAAGGTAAGATTCATGCTCAGCAGTGCCGGGAATATAACGAGTTGATTTATTTGTGTAGCTGTCATGAATAAGGCGCAGCACCGTGTCTCCCAGAGAAACGTTAAAACCTTGCGCTTGTGCTCTCTTGATGACGCTTGCAAGAATCAACATTGACATTGCAGACGCATCTTTGTATCTGGATTCATCTTTTACGTATTCAACTAATTTACGGAAGAGGAGATCATGCAAAGGAGCTTTATGAAGAAAAAATACAGCTTCCAAAACGATTTGTCTTTCTTCTTTGTTCAAAGGCCGTGGAATATCAAAATGCAGAGCATTAGCAAGAACATTTTGAGCTTCAAATCCTCCATGAGCACTCATCGCATTGATCAATGCCATCCAAGTGGTAGAATTCTGATGAGAGCGCTCGTCTATCAGCTTTCGCATTTGCAAAAACACCTCTCTCTTATTGACTACTAGATAGTGCAGTTCTTTTACGCATTCGGCAAATTCGTCTTCAGGGATTGACATATCTGAATAACATTTAATAAGCTCGTATAGACTTCGGGTTTTTTTTTCCTCGCCACCGACCATTGCCCATTTGATCTGATCTTGATTAGTAAAGAGAAGTCGATCCTTTTTGAGGGATTTCGTAAATTTATTTGTCTCCAGAAGGTCATCTTTAGCAGAACGAGTAACTCTATGGTTCTGTAACCTAGAACATGATCTCAAAACAAGGTGACTGTATCCATCTGCCGATATGTCAATGTCCTGGCTGTTGACGTGAAACCCTTTGAAGTTCTCGCTTCTTGGATGCCCTTTAGGATTTTGAAAAAAAGCCTCGTGAGCTCGTCTCACTTTCTGAACCTTTCCGTCAATAATATCGGCGTGTACTATGTACTTTGTTTTAACTTTATGTACGTTTTCACCTTTAACGGGCAGGTTGTCAGGGAGCTCTATGTAATCGTAATTGTTCCATGTTCGCCTGAGGAGAAGATGAGTATCATTGTGTTCAAGCAGAGTGTAATTTGCAAGGTATCTTCCGGAGTCGTCCTCTTCGTGAACTCTGAACTCAGGAGAAGCGAGATCTTTCAAGTTCATTTGAAACGCACCAGTTATTCCTTTTTGTGAAAAAGACACAGAATTTAATAAATATGGAATCAATCAACTGGCTGCGAGAAAAGTGAAAGTTAAAAACAAGCCATCTTTCTGTTGATTTTGGTTGTTGTTATGATTACGGTTATAAGTATGGTTATGCGTGATTGTAGGTATGACTAGGATACAGTAAAAAACCCGCATAGAAGAACCTGGAACAAGCCAGCTTTCTGTTGATTTTGGTTGTTGTTATGATTACGGTTATAAGTATGGTTATGCGTGATTGTAGGTATGACTAGGATA
>JANCMA020429249.1:0-11001 GCA_024336925.2 Zoanthus solanderi
TTCCCTAGAGTTAAATTACATTTACTTACATGTATATCATTTCTTTGTCTAGTGTTATAATTATGTACATTATGATTGAATCTAAAATAATTACACAGATATTCTGGAACTAAGCCATTTAAAGATTTATAAACTAAAACACATTTACGAATTTTTCTCTGACTTTCCAGATTAGGCCAGTTTAAAATCTGAAAAGTTTCTTCTAGCGTGTCCCTTTTGATGACTACACGTGCTGCTCTATTTTGAAGTAACCGAATTGACCAGCTATACGGAGGGCAAGAACAACATCCAAAACATTATCTCTAATTCCCATCAGAATGTCTAACAACTCACTTGCTTGCGAAATATGTAGGGATATCGAATGTTCTTTGCGAGCATTTGCGAGCTAGCCCGAGTAGCAGACGCAAGGGGCTTGGGCGTCTGTTACGCTGGCTATTTGCCAGCATGCAAGCAGTGTACTTATTTTTGCGAGCACTTCTAGCAGTTGTAAAATTTCTCTTGCGTGCAGCGGACCACATAACTGCGGAATCGTACCTGTCTCAAGCAGAAAGCCTGCGACGATGATAAAATATGACAAAGAATAAACCAATAAACGAAATACTTGTTATGGAGCTTCTTGAGTTTTCCCGATAGTACATTCAGCGCCTCCAAAACAGTTACAAGCTGAACTGTTGAAGAAAGACTGAAATCAGAGGTAAGGATGTTTCAGTCTTTTTGTTTTCAGTATATCATAACTGATTTATCGTTTATATATATATTATATAAAAAATAACTACAAAGCAGGATTAATGAAAATTCGAGCATTCGAACACTTGCAAAAATTTTGCGAGCACGAGCAAGCGAGCACCCGTGTAATTTTTGCGAGCACTTTTAAATTGAATGGGACCATTCGGTACCCCTACATGTGGCTTTGCATGGACACAATAAACTACAATACGCTGTTTTTTTCTTGTCCGGTCACATACGACTCAAGCATCAAAAGTTAACTAGGACACAAATTAATACAACGATTGATGGAAAAGAACATCAATATTGACTTATCTGGTTAAAATTTTAGTAAAATTCTCGTTAAACAATGCAAAAATATCTAAATATTGACATTCCTTATAGCCTTAATATATAGCATATAAAGAAACAGAGTTTTTCAATTCATTACCCCGAGTATTCCAAAATTCCCCAACTTTACAAAATTTTTGAAATAGTCTAAAGAACTATCTTATAGTTAGAAAAGTATTTCCTTTTTATGTCACTTATTTTTTACTGTTTTATGACTTGTTTTTGTTTTGAATTTAGTGTGTATTAGAATTTAATAATAATTTTATAAATAAGTTAATATAGTTTTATACTAAAAGTATTTTTTACTGTGTTTGATATCAATGTCTGCCATGATCTAGGGTGGGCCATCTTGTACAAGCCTCTATAGACCACTTTTATATAAATGACGGCTATTTTAGTATTCTTTTGTCTGTATTCGATCAGTTTTCAGTAATACTTCCCGTCACGTTCCGATGCTAATATTCAAGCAAGTTTAGCACTGTTGATGGTTATTTTAGCCAGCTGATACCAAATAAAGTTTTGTCTTTCTGTTATATATTAAATTTATATATTATCATTGTAATCTGTGTACCAAATAAATCATTGTCATTGTCACTGTAATTGTCAATGTCAAGTCCCTGTTTATCAGAATGACATAACAGTCAGTTGAAAACTCATACGATTTCCCTACATACAAGCTCCTTCCTGTTCTATATATACTTTACTTATTTTGTTTAAGTCATTATTGTAATTTTTGCAATGAATATTAATATACAATGAAATTTAAATTCATCTTCCAAATATGCATATAAAAACCTTTCAAGAAAAATGCCTCCAACAATCTTGAAAAGCGTTTACAAATTATTGATTTCGTAATATTCAACCGAAAATATAATCTTACGTGCCAGTTACCACGATTGCATTCTTTTTTTGCTAAGACAAATTTCCTGTGTTCAAAAGCTACCAAACTTATGATATACTACTGGTCAATTTCTGATTTTAATGAACTAAACCAAGAGCAAACTGAGCGAGATTAATCTTCACAAGCAATAAAAATTTATATTTTAACTTTTAGGGTTTAAAGGCCTTAAAAATCCGTTTAAAATCTAATAGGTTCAAAAAATATAGGAAACAAAAGTCCGATTTGTAATGATTATAAGACAGTCCTTTTGCTCACTATAACTTATGTTTAAAGTATATAGAAAAATTTAATATTTGTTTTTTGAAGCAAAACATAAAATTTGTATTAAATTTAAAGTAGACACAATATATATTTTAGTAATATAACTATATTTATTTTTCTGTTGCTTGTTGATGTTGCTGTTTTGACAATCTTAACGATAGTTGTTGAAAACCCCAAATATTTCTTCGTTTTGCTTTTCTTGAAGAGTAGAAATGATTGGTGATATACACTTCAGTTTTTATAAGAATCATTCTTTTTTTTCCGGCCGAACCTTGCGATTCTTAACATTCTGACATTCTAAGCCTTTTAGTTATATAACTCTTATATAATTCTTAAATAATAGTTTTAACTATAGATCCTCATTTTGTCGAAGCAATGAAACCAGAGTGGTCGAAAAAAAAGTCTTAAAATTTCCGAAATCTGAGCCTCATGATTCTTAGAAACTGGTTCTTATAAAAAAAGTGTTTATTCCGTTCAAACTGTATACTAGTAACAGACTGACTATTAAAACAGAGTCAGATATTGAACCAGTAAAATTGCTTTTTAATATACCAAAGGCCAGCAAAAACTGGAATGAAATTCTTTTGCATGGAACTTAAATATTCAAATCCATATCGTATCTTTAAGAAAACGTTAACGCTATACTTTTCCTTGTTTTTTCATTTTTTTTTTTTTTGGAATTAAAAGTATGTGTTATCAAATGAATTTTTTTATGCTTAGAATACCACTTTCCTCTTTCTCAATGCTGTTATTTACTTAATGCTAGAGAAATATGCAGGGATGATCATTAGTGCATGCAGCATCGCCAAAGTCGGCGGTAAAATTATAAACAGTTGTAGTAGAATGGCTTGCAAAGAAAACCTCACGTTCCGATTCACTGGCAAATCATTGTACCGAAAACTATAACTGAAAAAAAAATACTCTTTCTGAACAAATGTTATAAGCATTTAAGAAAATTCCCTCAGAATTATGAAAGAGCATTCACTCTCATCTTAAAAATTAGTCTTTCTTATAAAAAAGAGAATAGATCGAACATAGAATGGCGGTTGTTGATATTTGATGTATTTCCGTGACAACTGACGTCATAATTAGTTAAAATTGTGCAAGTCGCTCAGAAAACATCAGTGTCAAATGACAACTGCGGCTTCCGATCCTAACTCCATTGGCGCACAGCTGACTAAAGAAACAAAAACAATTGAATGTGGATGCTACTTGGTTCTCTTGGTAGCATTAAGAATGTGATGAATCTCTACTGGGTTTATTATCTGCTGCTATTCCTGCTAAACGATTGGCCGCCAGTCGAATCAGGTTCGTACGTCACACGTAGACTTCGCGTTCTCGTAGCTGAGATAAAACTCAATTTACCTTTGACGTCGTTGTTTTTAGACGTGGTTAGTTTGCTATAAAATGTTTCATTTTTATCTTTACCCCGAGCATTTGGAATCTTACAGGCAGATATTTTGTCCGTAATTATGTATCTTCGATTTCTCCAAAGCAAATAATTTGAAAGCCTTTCCAAAATTCATATTTCTTTGGAAACTTGGAAAACCGGGAGCATGAAATATTGAGACAAACCGACATGAAACGACATTTGCCTAAAAGAGATAAACAGAATATAGTAAAAATGCAACGAATATGCACGAAATTTTGAAACAAAGTGCACATTCCATAGTGGAAAAACTGTACAGTCACAAAACTGTCATTCACATTTGCCGTGTTTACAGTTTTAAAAATGCTTTCGTATAAATATTCGTGATGATCTGAGTTTGATTCGGCACACGTGAATGACCGATTTGCGTCTCGTATGTATCAAAATTGCTGTCAAATCGTGTCAGTGTATATTTATTCTGTGGCTTTTTGTGTATGTTGATGTGCGAAATTAAATTTGTCTCTAGGTCCCTTTTGTACCAAGAACTTATTATGTCTGTGTTCATGAATTCAAAATATTCAGTTTTAATGAAATGGTAAACATGCAATCATGAATGTTCGTATTAAATCCTGGAAGTGTCTATAAATGACCGACAGGCTGCCAAGTACTGAAGTAGTAACTTTAAGTACTAAACGGCCGGCAGTCCAAATTTCTTTCCAGAAACGAATCGAAGGAAAAATCTATTAGATTCTAATTCATCCTTTATCAATAAAGTATGATTTTCAAAACATTTTGAAGACCAATTTCCTGTTTTATTGACAAGCAAACTGCTCATAACAAAATCGATTGAACTTGTCTCTTCGGCCATATCATCACGAACCAATACTCACTTCTGACACCGGCTTCTGAATCGCTTGATGGTTCCTTATCGATATAAGAACACCTGTTTCTGATTTTAGTTTCTACGGCCTCAATCTTTTAAACATTTAGTATTCTGAGTAGTTTGGCTGGCTGCAGATCATTTTATAATATAGACACAATGACATCCACGTTTTCACGCGTATTTCGGAAGTGGATTTCTCAAGCGTGGCCGGAGTTAAGTTGACATTATAAATATAATACTAACCGACTCACCGATTATTCCGATTTATTTAAGATTTTTGACTCATTTTGAAATATCTTATTTCCTGGGCTTGACTGAATTGTCAAATGTTCTTAAAATGCTGTTTAGTTAATATTCTTGAGTATTCTGTGAACATTTTTCAGTTAAAAATTATCGGAACACAGTGGGAGACCTGTTCAAGCTTTTGTTTGACATTTAATGAAGCTGAAATAATTTCAAAAATTTAAAAACCAGATATGTTTGTCATTAACCCTTAAATCGACCATAAACTAGACGCTCTGAAATCGTTTAGCGAGCTACAATACAAGGTCAATAGAATTAATAATGGGATCGAGGGTTAATAGTTGCAGGAGAAATTAAAACACCAAATTTGACAGATATGTTGGTTCATCGGAGCATGACTATAATTATAATTGTGACTTTTGGGCTTCCTGTGCATTTTTCGGGAAAATTTGCTAGGTCCGTACACTAAGTGTATATTGACCAAACGCGACGTGACTGATAGATAGATTGGCAAAAAGGTAAAACTAAAGTCGGGCCGCTGCGCGTAGCCCGACTAATAATAATGATCCTGAATGTTATAGCAACCGTGAAAGCTGTTTCAGTAGTAGTAAAACGTAAAGGCTTACCGTTGACAGACTGGCTGTCTCCGCTCCGCTAGGTGCACGTACTTTCGGTCTAGTAGAATGCCAGGGGTCAAACAATGATGGGTAGCAGCCACTGCTAGATTTTATAAGCAGTTGTATTGGCCTGATTTCCCTACTTTAAAAAGGGAATTTTCGTAACATGTGGCGCATGTTTCGCGACATTTAATTTTCACAATTTTGCGGATGATGTATGTAGTTTGCCTTTTTGGCTCACATTAATTTCGCGTTTTCGCATTGTCATCTACAAAAACACGACACAAAATTGAATACGGTATTTTCTTTTTTTTACTTACTTTTGAAAATGCCTGTTTGATAAAAGGTGTAACAACGCAGTGACAAATGACATCTACAAGGCAAACGCAGCATGAGCCTATTTGAGTAACGTTATGAACCAATACATCTATTCTCGTTTTGATTATAAAAATAACGAGTCAAACAATTTTTGCGTCACGTAATTTTCAAGATATAGAAAAATGTCACGAAAACTTTGATCATTCATTGAGGGTGCATTTCTTTGGGAAAAATCCTAATCCGGATTCTGAATCCAAAAAGGGATTTTTCGTTTCTTTGGTAAAATCCAAAAAGGGATTATGAATCCAATGAATCCGCTCGCGACAAGGATTCAATGGATTAATCTGAATCAGATTCTTGGGTTTTGTCGTTTTTGCGTTTCTTTGGGAAAGGATTCGAAAAAATACATGTGGCAAGCGGTCTTCGCGCTAAAAAAATCTGTTTTTGGATTTTTGGTTTCTTTCGCAGAAAAAAATCCGCGATTACTCTCTTTTCGGATTCTTTGGCAAAAAAGAATCCGTGTGATTTCACGCAATAATCCATTTTTGGATTCTGGCAAAGAAATGCACCGTAAGTTAGGCCTCATCAGCCTTAGATAGCTAAAAACAGGTATAGGTTCCCACAGAAGATAATAGCGACAGCGTAATGCTTGTGGGATGTGATATAAAACTTAGATGGCACATCCGTGCTGTTACTAACATTAACTCTCTGAAATTCTAAGTTTTTGCTTTCAGCAAATGTTCCTTTGAATATTCTAAATAATCAAACAAGCACGAACACCGACGCCTCGATTCCTAGTCCCAGACCTAGCCGGATAGCAACGGCAGTAAGAAGTACACGTAAAACTGGGACTCACCAGGATGTAACAAGAAAACCAAAGAATGAAAAGATACCAGTTGTTAACCTTGTCGTTCCTCTGTTGGTGGCGTTAATGGTCGGAATTGCTATTGCTATAGCCATATACAGACAAACGTAAGTTAGTTTATTACAAAAATGATATATCTACATTTAACAAACAATAGGACTTTTTCGTAAACGTTTTACGTTACGTAAACTAGCAAAAAATAATGGTCAAACTCGATACTTTTACAAAGTTTTATGCAGATCCGAGTGCAAATAAAACTTACTGTGGGGGGGGGGGGTGGTAATAACCATTAACTTAAACATCGCCAAACAAGGTACATAACCAGCTTTAATTTAAAAGGGTAGTCAGTTTAACATTTTGATATAGCTACAACAGTGTTCTGAGTTCAAGGCAGACACAGGACAGCAAGCTTTTGTCGCAGTTTGTCAAAGTAGGATAAGAATGTGTATCACGTGGCTTATCTACGCCCAAAACGTAGCCTTCACCCCTGAATCGCCACAAGACCATAAAAAAGAAACCATGCACTACCCCTAAAGTAGAACCCTTTCTTTTAATTTTACTGCAGTTTTTAGTTAAGCTTAAGCATTGCTTTCATTTTGTACAATAAAATAATTTGGATGATACGTGCGTTTTGATTGGTCAACAAGTGTGTATTCATACTATGAAGCACAAAAATGATGTAAGCAATATGGTTGACTGTCTTCAAGTTGTGGTTATTTACAGTTTCATGAAAGATTTTAAACTAAACATACGCCTTTCGTATATCGTCTTTTTCTTTGTTAAGACGGAAAATACGAATTGTATAAAAGAAATAAAACATTGCGTCTTGGGTTTTCACTGATCTGCTCTCAAATTCTCCCAGCAATCTTTCGCCTCGGTTTTCACCAGGCTATGAAGGCACGGAGAACATGTTTTATTTCTTAAGTGTTACGTGTTCCAGTCATGTGACTTCAATTTCTTTATTAAGCTGACACCCTTTGAGAAGTTAACTAGGAATTTGCTACAAATATATAACATTTGTGCCTTTATTAAAGCAGAAGTCACTAGTAGAGAAAAGCTAAAATCAGAAAAACTGAGCGCAGAAGACAGTCAAATACTTTTAAAAACAAGTTTCGAATGTCCTTCGATATTATTTAACAAAGTTTAAATACTGCCAACTTTGAATGTTTTTTCTTTAAATTCTTGGTAATTTGTGTACTTTAGACTGTTTTATTGCATTTTATGACATTAATGTTTGCATAAACTAGTTGTTTTTTTTTTTGAAAATGCTGTTACAATTATTTGTTTTTCCGGAAGCTCTATTCATTTCCAAAAGCTGTAAAACAACATGTATTTAAGCTACAAACACGAAACTTGGTCAAAATACGTACTCATAATGAACAGCTACTGAAAATGGTGGGCAACGCTAAATATAATTAAACACTTCAGAAGAAAATCGGAAAAAAGGAGGGTGGGTCCATTTGACACCCTCTTCCTTGTATTAATTCACCATTGGTCTTTTTCTGTTTATAGACGCGGCAGAAACAGAAGTGCAACGGAAATAGACGAAAAGGAACTTGTTCCAGAAAAGTAAGCCATCAATTTCAATTTCTTTCCTTTTTGATTGAAACAAAATGGATGCCTCATCAACTTATGTAAAAGTTAGAGTGAATATTACCAATCATTTCTGCTCTTCAAGACAAACAAAATGAATGGTCACTTTCTAGGGTTTTATCAACTGGTTCAAAAGTTAGAATGAATAACACGAATCATTTCTACTCTACAAGACAAACAAAATTAATGGTCTCTTTACAGGGTTTCATCAGCTGGTTCAAGAGTTAGAAAGAATAGCACCAGTCATTTCTACTCTACAAGACAAACAAAATAAATGGTCACTTTATAGGGTTTCATCAACTGGTTCAAGAGTTAAAATGAATATCACCAATCATTTCTACTCTTGAAAACACACCAAATGAATGGTCACTTTATAGGGTTTCATCAACTGGTTCAAGAGTTAGAATGAATATCACCAATCATTTCTACTCTTCAAGTATACAAAACGAAAGATTACTTTATAGAGTTTTTTCAACTAATTCAGTTAAATGTAAGGTGAAATCATCAATCATCTGTACACTTTACGTCTAACAAAATGAGTTGTCACTTTTTATAGTGTTCATCAAACTGTACTGTTAGTCGTTAATTTAAACAAAACGAATGACCTTTGAAGAGAGGGCGAGCATGGTTGGCGCAGTAAGATCTCTATCTTCTGACCACAAGTTCGCCGGTTCGATCCCCGACTTTTCCGAGAATCGCCGGAATATTTGTGCGACCTTCTTTTCCGCCTAGCTAGACTAGCTCGGCTTTCAATCCGGGGTAGTTAAATGAGTATACCAGCGTCTGCTGGGCGTTAACCTGTGATGGATTAGTGTGCCGTCCAGGGGGTGTCAAAGACTTTCATCCGCTTAACACTACAGAAACCGAGGTAAGCGCCAGCTCCATGGGCATCATGGCTCGTAAAGGATTTACTTTGAAGACAAGTTAAACCAATGATCATTTTTCTACTAATTACTTCAACAACGTTTTCTTTCTTTTGAAACAAAGACGTTTTTCTTTTGCTGACATCATCATTTCATTTCTTTCTTGTTTCTTTTTTGACTAGCAATCGACCACGGAGATTGAGAATTCTACGGCAAAAGCCCTCAAAAAACGCTCAAGTAACAATGGACACGTAAGTTGGTAATCTAAAGCTATAGATCAATCCTGGTTTCTTTATCTTAATTTAGGCTTACAATCAGGTTCGGAGGTAACGTGAAACTAATAATGATAATATAATTAGAAGAAGGAGAATGAAAAGGAGAAGGAGAAGGAGAAGGAGGAGTAGAAGGATAACGAGAAGGAGAGGGTGAAGGAGAATGAGGAGGAGAAAGTGAAGGTGAATGTGAAGGAGAAGAAGAAGGTGAAGGAGAAGGAGAAGATGAATAAGAAGGAGAAGGAGAAAGTGAAGGAGAAGGAGAAGGTGAAGGAGAAGGTGAAGGAGAAGAAGAAGGTGAAGGAGGAGGTGAAGGAGGAGGTGAAGGAGAAGGTGAAGGAGAAGGTGAAGGAGAAGAAGAAGAAGAAGAAGAAGAAGAAGAAGAAGAAGAAGAAGAAGAAGAAGAAGAAGAAGAAGAAAAGGAAGAAGAAGAAGAAGGTGAAGGAAAAGGACAAGGTGAAGGATGAGGTGAAGGAGAAGGTGAAGGAGGAGGTGAAGGAGGAGGAGAAGGTGAAGGAAAAGGAGAAGAAGGAAAAGGAGAAGGAGAAGAGAAGGAGAAGAAGAAGGAGAAGGAGAAGAAGGACAAGGACAAGGACAAGGACAAGGAGAAGGAGGAGAAGCGTTTCGGTTTTTATATAATACTGTTCAGTTTTTTTATGGAAGAAATCTTGCTAATTCCTGAATTAGAGCTGAAATCCGTACATGTAAGCTTGGAAACAAGAACATGGGTTAAAAATTTAACCCTGGGTTATTGCTAATTGGCTTTTGAACAACTGGCCATGGGCCCTGGTTCAGGTTTACCTACCAAATAATTTAGTTCAGTTTGGAGTGATAGTTTATAATACAATAAAAAACAAATTAAATAACTCATCTGGCATAGCTTCATGAAGGTTTTTTTATATCACAATTGTTTTGTAGATATCATTATTTATGTTTTTCTTTGCTCTTACATAAAAGAATTCCTGAAGAGACCTGCCCGCAAATGGAACCGAGGTTTGCCCAAGAAGATGGGGGCCTGGGTATAGTTTCAAATGGACGAGTGGATTCACAAAGCTACAAGGGAATTGATGTCCAACAGCCGCCTCGCACGGTCATCGATCTCACACCTCTACACAACAGGTGAATTAAGTTTGAAAAAATTAACCAAAATGTTCTACATTTTATATATCCGTCAACAAAATGTTTCCAGTATAATAATATACATGAAATAATTACTCGATTTTGATGGGCTGTGAGCAGAGCAATTCAATTGTAACACCGTTGCAAAAAGTGTAACTCAAGTACAAATTACACATGTTAATTCTGGATTGTGATTTGCTAAAAGACAATGGAAAATCTTCTAACCCAATAATATCAAATAAAATGACGTCAACAATGTTTTCTCGAATGCAAAAAAAAGGCTTCAAGAAAGATCTTCCTGTACTTTCTGCACGGTAATTTTTTTATGTTTTTATTATTAATACGTAATAATACGGTTTCAAGTTCAATTTGGAATTAATTTCCACGATTGAATTTTTCAAAAAGTTGAAATTGCACGAACCTCAGTCTTCGGTTGTACAAATTGCACGTTATTTGCATTTGAATATCAGCGCATATTGCCTGCAAATATACTGTTTTAACAGCTTTTCAGTCAGTTTTTAGATTTATCGCTGTTATTACTCGGGCTTCCTGTGGAACCCGAGCTATAATTTTGGCTTCGTTATTATTTTTTTCCGTCTTGAGACGCAAAACGCAGTCTAGCAAGTAAAGCGCATGCGTGT
>JANCMA020429358.1:0-10999 GCA_024336925.2 Zoanthus solanderi
AATCGATCTTAAATGAGTATCAATTTGATACTTAATCAAACTGCAGTATTGTATGGATGCTCTTTGTCATTTTTTTTTGTGAGTGTGTGTGTGTGTATGTATGTGTGCCTTTTGGGCTCCCAGTATACCTAATTACTATAATTTTCCCGCTTGGCCTGGCTACTTAGCTCGATTAGCTATGCTATTTTCTAAGTAGCTTGTTCTCTCTTCCTGCAATTACCCTTAATACAAACCTTTTGTAATCTTCCATCTGAGTACTGAATAAAGTTTTTGTTATTGTTGTTGTTGTTGTTATAGGTTCCACAGCGCTTTAAATTTTGCGAAATCGAACAAAGTTTGAAAATCGCCATAATGGCCTTCGGCTCCCGTCGAAATTTGGCAAAAATCATGCATTTTCTCTGAGCTCGTGCAAAAAAGTGACTGAAAAGAAATACATAAGCTCAAGATATATTCAAAAGCATGTGTTAGCCTTTCAAAATCACAACACATTTTAAAAGAATCTGCTAATATTACAATATTATTGTTCCTTTAATGCAACCGACTTAAAACGCTTTGGCAAATGGCCTAAAATAGCCTATTTTTAACACCCTCAAAAGCCCTCTGGTACATTAAGCTAAGAGAAAAAAATGTTTTTGCCGTAAAGCTTGTTTCTTCATTAATAACATGTAAAAATATTTTCGCCCGCCCTTGAAAGGTATCCCGCTGAGAGACTGAAACGTGAAGTAAGGTTTTGACACTTTTGCTATTAAAATACAAGCCTCTACATTCTCCTAACTAAGCAAAATACTGCCATATTCTTGCATTATATTAAGAAAAATCTTTGTGTTCATTTGCAAAGCTGAACAACGAGGTAGTTTTGTTAGATACTGTAGCCTTAAAGTAAATTATTACATACAAACAGTGAAAACATAAAGTAGCAACATCGAGAGCCGCCAAGATTTACAAAATCTCAGGTTACGAAACTAATGCTCTTGTAGTTGTAGTAAAGTACGATGCCAAGTTGATAGATAAATGTTTCACATTCTTTTTTTACTTTCGTTATGTTAAAATTGTAAAAAATAGAAACTTTTTCAAAGAATTTTAAGTTTTGTTACCTGCTTCACGTATTCTCAAGAGACATCTATCTTCACTTCAGTCCGCCATTGCATAAAATCAATGGAGACAAATGGGACAGTTCGAAATATATATATATCGCCAGTCTTTTTTAAACATCCAATAGAGTATTGCTTTGCCATAACTTTGAACATCTTAATTATTTTTTTGTGGAAATCTGCTTTAAATCATGATGGAGAAAACCCTCTCTTGGTGATCAACGCAGCAATTAGCGAACAGTATCTTTCAATGTGTCAAGTAATTGAGATAAGTCGCGACACCACATCAATATACAACTCCAATTCATTCTTTGTAGTTTTATCAGTTTGAAATGATTGTTTCCCCCATTGCGAAGCTAGTATTATGTAATTCAACAAAATAATAGACAGATGTAAAATACTTCGTAATCTCGTTTTTTTAGGAAGCACATACAAAGTCAAGCGTTACCACGGGGGAGGGGTAGAAGCAGTTAAATTCCAATCAAAATGTACGAAAAGAAAGAAAATGATTTTTTTCTTACATCGCTAACTTCGGACGGGTGCGAGCTGCGCAGGTTTTCAAACAAAAGTGTCAGAAATGGCTTACAAATTACATACTTTTCAACTAGTATTCTGTCTTTAGACCCCCTAGAAAAAATAAACGCAAAATTCATTTTCCTCTTTGATGACACGATCAACGTAGTTCAGCCCAGATCTGATGTTAAAAGTCTTGTAAAGCTCAAAATCTTCCCCAGTTGAATTTAAATTTGAATAATTTATTTCTATTAAAATCAAAATATTGTTTGGGATTAAAAAGGTATTTGATAAAGTATTGCACGTTGCAATTACTCAGCGTTCGTTGGAGGTTTGTTTGGTGGTAGCTCGCAAAACCCAAACAATAGAGAATGCGTGAACACACGGCACTGTAAAAAACGTTAAGAAACACCCGAACGCAGTATCAAGTTAGTGATGATACTAAGGGACCATTTACATGAATCCGGGTTGGCTGCCAACTTGGGTCAGGTCGACAGCCCGGGTCAACCCTTCGCAGTCAAATGCCTGTAACTGTTTGCATGAACCCATTCTCTGACCCGGGTCAACCCTTCTTGCTTTATCCAACTATTGCAGATTTGCGAGGTTAAGGTTAGCTTTCCGTCCCAATTTCTAACGGGGGTTTCAAATAATTGTTGAAAAGAAGCCAAAATCGTCATGACAGGGCTACAGAAACTTCAGAAGAGCCTCCACAAAAACCACCAGGTGACTACGGTCTATATGCAGGTCCTCAGGAAGGCTGTGTACGAGTGTTTCAAAGGTTATCAAACCTTGAACGCCACCTTTTCGCTGAATCTTGTACGCTAGAACCCGAAAGGTACTCACTGCTTGATTTGTCCAAAAGCAGGATGCTTCCCTCCAGCAGCAAGGCATGGGTACGATGCCAACAGTACAAGCAACTTTTACACAGTTCCAACAAACCAGAACCAAGACCATGCTGTAAAAAAAGGCTGGGAACTGAAAAGTATCAGGAAGTCTTACAGGTTTTATATAGCACAGAAAGAGTATTTGCAAGCCAAACTTAACATTGGCCAGACGACCGATAGACAATTGGACCCAGATGTTGCGGCAAAAGGGATGTGGCGTGTGCCAGATGGAACAAGGCTGTTTAGTGCAGCAACACCAACAATCAGAAGAAAACTCCTTATACCGCACTTCTGCAAGAGCTTTTAAACAGTTGTCCCTGCGTTAAAATAGCAAATTATTTGGGATTAAGAAAGTCAAGTTGTGAGACGTATTGTTGTGCTGCACTTTGCCAAGGTATTGAGGTCAAACCAAATTGGAAAATATGGACTCCCTTTAATTTTTTTCTCTTATCTTTAATGAATTATTGTACCAGCCTCAACCATAAACGTTTATCAGCTACATCTGCTGATTCTTTGTCGCCCGTGGATCAGTTTGAAAAGAAGTGCACCGCGTTTGCAACTTGTCAGCACAGTCTATACAGCTCCATGTTGTTTATCATCATGTAGGATAACTCAAAAAAATGAAAGTTTCTTATGAAAGAGAGTAAAACGTTAAGCAATAGTAAGTTTTGCAAACTCTGTTTTACAGTATTTTTTTAAGAAAACTTTTACAAAGTTATTAAGTTAATATCAAGACACCATAGTGTCAGTGTGTTACTGATTTTCCACTGACTAGACTTTCGTGGAACTTGTCGAGGTGCATGTCTTATTAGAACCTTGTAAATCGAACTATTTTTAAAAACAATCATTATATGTGAATACATTAGTACTTTTTAGTTTCAAATCAGAACCATGATTTCATTTGATAGAATGTTTTTTTTAAAACAATGCAACCGAACAAGCTTCTCATTAGAAATATACGAACATCAAAATTTGCAACAAAATTTACACATTGTGAACTATACCAAGACTCTATACAGTACTTAGAACTTTACGAATATTACATGCGAATATAGACTATGTGAAATAATTTTTATTTATTGTACTTTCGATTAATTGATGTGAAATAAAACCTGTACGTTATTCTTTGTTTACATAACTTCAGTCCGGTTATTTTTTAAGTTTTTGAACTTTATTCATTCATCCGGCACTCTTTTAAGATTTAATATTAATCAAAAGTTATAACTTTAATTCAAAAGTTTCCAAGCGTGCAAAATGTAAAATTGTGTATTCTCAGCTTGCTTAATTGGGAAACGTCACTAATTTCTTGTCGGTTTACTTAAGGCAAAGGTGTCGAAACCTAACTTCACGTTTCAATCTCTCAACGGGATAGTTTTCACGGACAAAAATATTTTCACATGTTATTAATGAAGAAACAGGCTTTACGGCAAAAACATTTTTTTCTCTTAGTTTAATGCACCAGAGGGCTTTTGAAGGTGTTAAAAATAGGCTATTTTAGGCCTTTTACTCAAGCGTTGTAAGTGGGTTGCATTAAAGAAACAATATTGTAATATTAGCAGATTCTTTTAAAATGTGTTGTGATTTTGAAAAGCTAACACATGCATTTGAATATATCTTGAGCTTATGTATTTCTTTTCAGTCACTTTTTTGCACGAGCTCAGAGAAAATGCATGACTTTTGCCAAATTTCGACGGAAGCCGAAGGCCATTATGGCGATTTTCAAACTTTGTTCGATTTCGCAAAATTTAAAGCGCTGTGGAACCTTTGAATAATATTTTTGAAAATAACTTACTATAGAGGTAATTTGGGCAAAATATTAGGATTTTCGAAATTTTGAAACTGACCGGCCATTTTTGATATTTACCGGCATCGTCTATTAATATTCAATTTTTAATATTCCAGTTTGATATTCATAATGGCGCCAGCTGACGATAGTTAATAGGGCAGAATTACCGAGCATTTGATGTCACGCTTAGGTTTTGCATATCATTATTCGGCACTTTTCTTTTCACTTCAAATTATAAGCAAATGGTACCAAAATCCGAAATTCTGACTTTGCATAGGTAATTTTCCTTCTTCAACAGCTCTTCGAGATGTTGTACCATAATGTATTTATAGCCCCATGTGTGCATTTTATGACTATACCAAAACATAAGCCAGAAAAGAAGTTTTGCTGGGGGGCATTTTGTTCTAACTGAAACATGGTTTTCATGTTGCTTTTGTATGGAAAATGAACAGTTTTCAAATATAGCCGTAATTAAACTTATTCGTTTCGTTTGCTAAGGTTATATTGAGACCATAGAGAAATGGGCTGTATAGGCCAATGCCTCTACTTTAAAACGGTTCTTCTTTCGGCGAATTCAGTATATTTTAGAAGGAAGGGGGGAGGGGGGAAGGAACATTTCAAAAAGTGAAAATGAACCTAAAAATCATTTTGAATGTCGCGCTCGGAAACCATCGGAAACTAGCCACTACGCAAACTCTCAGTAAAGCAAACTTCGCCCCCATTGTTACCATGTTATTCAATTGTTACCATTATTATTCATATGATATTAACAGCTGCTGTTAAACCAAACTATTTCATACGGTGCTTTTCTTGATTTAATTTTATTAACGAAAACTTTCAGAATACATATACGCGGCGTTTCACCAAGTTTGGCATTTCGTATATCACTCTATTGACTATTGTTTATAATCACTAGCTGGATAGTCAAAGTTTTAATGTAAACGAGACCGGAAGCTTTTGTTTTGATTTTTAGTGAAGCTAAAAAATGTTGCTTTCTAATAGTAATAAAGAAGGATTAAACCTAAACCAAACTATTTCGTACGGTGCTCTTCTTGATTTAATTTTATAAACGAAAACTTTCAGAATACGCGACGTTACACCAAGTTTGGCATTTCTCATTAGTTTATAGTCACCAGCTGGATAGTCAAAGTTTTACTGCAAGAGAGACCGGAGGCTTTTTTCTCGATTTCTGGTAAAGCTAAACATCGCAAATACCTATCAGCAGATTAAATCACCAACAAAGTAAGCCCTGAAACAGGAAAGCGTGAACTCTAAAGAAAGGGTATATTGTCTCTACTTGTTTTCATAAACTTGTAAAACTTTTTTTTCTGTGTTCGTGTGGAATAGCTCGGTAAAGACGACTTAACCTGCGCCGCAGCGAGACCAACAGGGATGTTATTACACTTTTCCTTCTAATCTTAAATCGTCGAAAAGTTTAAAGTTTTTGGAATCTGACTAGGAACTGAGTATTATTACAAAATCTAAACCGAAGGAGATGGTAGCCCTTGAAATATGGCGGCAAGCGGTTGCTAGCAATTAAGTTATATTTCAAACCAAGTATAGATAGCACAAACGTGCTAGTAGCTAACTTGAAGCCACTATATTGGGTACTATGGCCACGTTAGTAGCGTGCTCTACCCCTTTAAGCTACCATAAAAAATAGTGAGGCTGATGACTAGCAACCATGGACAGCTGTTTCGTGTAGTAGAACGCCAGGGCTTACCACTGAGTGGGCAAGCTGCCTTAGATCTTGTTAGCAGCTATTTTGAGATTTTTAGACCTCATCAGCATGGCATAGCTAGCAAACAGGCTCAGGTAGCCCAAACGATATATAGATAGCGCAAACGTGCTAGTAGCTAATTTGAAGCCACTATATTGGGCAGTATGGCCACGTTGAGTTCATTTTTTATAAGCGATAGTATGAAGATGCAATCCATTGTACGTCTCTATGGAAATTATATTATTGTAGTACGCCATTAATTGTCATAAAATGCAAATTGTTTTTCTGTTGGTGTTAATGATCAACCATTGCGCGAGGCTGAAAGGTAATTGTTATGTTTGAAAATCCAAAGGTGTAATTGTTCATCCATTGATGCAACTGAATGTTAATATATATACATGTCAATAGGGTTACTGAACGTCCGTCCACGTTAACGAAGTTCATAGAAGTGCTAATGAACGTATATTTGCGGAATAGTTTCAACTGTTGATGTAAATGAATGCACGTTTTGCGTAAATGTACAGCAAAAGGTGTATTTATTGATTGAGAGAGTAAAGCGCATAATTAAAAGTCTACAAGATTTCTTTCCGAATATATGAAGAGCGCATTGTTGAGCAACATTCCCGGTAAACCAGATGAATAAAAATGTTTTCACACCTACAAGTTTTGAAACCCGCGAAATGAAACGAATGTACGTTGCACTGATCTTTCCCCCGAAACTTTACCCTTAACCCTTTCAGTCCCAGTTTTATTGTTAAATTCTCCTAACATCAGCCCATACTTTTCATTGAACAAGTTTGAGAGAATTTTATTGTTAATCTTCAGAAGTTTGCTTTGTTTGATCAATTCTCATTTACTCATTACCAAGTGTCTTATTTCGTATGTTTTATGTAAGAAGTTAGGTGTTAAAAACTGACTGGGACTGAAAGGGCTAAATTTCAATAACGAAGACCTTTCCAACGCACTTCCCTGATCTGTCATTACAACCAACTCGAATTACCGTACATTGTCAAAATATAAGAATAATTTTGTGATTGCGATTATTGCCAACGAGCCAGGCGAGCGAAGACGCGAGCCTGGCGAGGCGGCAGCATCATTGAGTCGATGCACGTTTAGAAAGCAGAGAGAAAAAATCTCGACCTGGATGTAAGGTAATATAACAATAGATTTTGTTTGAGCCAATCACAGCACGAAACATTTTCAGTAAACAAGCTGCGGCTTATTCATTTTATCAAAGACATTGTATCTGATAAGTGCCAGAACTGATGAAAATGTTTAAAAAAACAAATAAAAAATGTTACAAGAAAATTCTTTATGTTCGAATGAGATTTTTCGGTTTATTTTCCTTTCAAATAGTAAAACTAGAGCGCCAGTTCTCAGTACTTGCAGAGCTCAGTTCTGTCATCCTCGAGTTTTTGTTTTGCTCGTTGGCACTTAGCAATAGCCATTACTAGTAATAATACTGAAAATCTCTTTTGTTTGATAAAACGAAGTTAAACGGTGTAAGTTTGGGGTCACTGTTGTAACAGCAGTTACTCTGCCAATAACAGTACAGCATATTTTTTTTTAGTTTACAATCAGTAACGTGTAAAACAAAGGCAGTTAAAACTCAAAATGTTTTTGAAAAGGCCTTTCTATGTCTACATCACAAAAGGAACGTCTGTATGACCATGGGTTTTCACAACAATACATTTCTGATCTATTTCAATGGAACACATTAGTTCTTATTTGAGACTTTATTCGTTGAGATGTCAAAATTTACATTAAATGAACGACAAGTGCGGCACGGCGGCTTGGTCGTGATTATGTTTGAAATAAAAGTAGCATATAATTTTGACCAGGAAATCGTTTGCTAGAAGTGAATTTACCAATTTGTAGATAACGTTTGTCAATCAAAATCAGTGAAACATAACAACCTTTGTTTAGCTTAATTGATTGACATCTCCGAAGTTTACTAACTTTTCCGAATATTTATTAGCCCAAAAAGTTTAAGCGTTTCCGCCTGCCCAGCCAATCATGACTCGAGAAATGCGTGTATTGTGATTCAGATGAGCATGAATAGATCAGTAAGCCAGATGATCAGAGAACAATAGCCATTTTGCCCTATGACTGACAAGGCAGAAAATTTCCGAAAACTTATATTAAGCTTTTACGAAAATTTACACTTTCCGAAAGCTTAACATCTGAGTGAACACAACCAATCTGAAAGCGTAAAAGGTATCATCTATTGAAATTCAAATAAGATAACACTGATGTCTAAAGAAACAATAGCATTCTGCCCTATGGTTATATGATTGGGCGGCATAAAATCATTTTGTAAAATGGCTCCGTGCCCCCAGTCATATAACTACTCTTCTTCAGTACAAAGACTGATTCTTAAAGTTCTTAAGCACCGGAAAAAATTAAAAACGCAGCTGCTTTGGCGGCCTCCGATATGCTCCCTAAAACGAAACTAAATTGTCGAGATACAGTTGAAAAATCATGTTCGCATCGAATCTCACCATCGAGCAGTCAGTTACCCATGAAGCTTGTGAATTTATGAGACAAATCAAATGGAGAAACGCGTTTGCAACACAATCCGTCTACACAAACATTCTGATCACTTGCGTTTTCAACGCTGTCGTCTTTCCTTTCAGCACTATTTTGAACGGTGCATTCATTCTATGTGTCTTTCTCAATAGACCTTTGCGGAATCAGAAATCGATTGTACTACTTGCATTTCTGGCTATTACAGATCTGCTTGTCGGTGCTGTCATACAGCCAATGTTTGTGGGCAGTGCAGTATGCCGACTTACCCAAACTTGCAAATTTAGCGAAACAATTTCAAGTGCTGTTTGTTTTTTAGTTGCAATTTGCGCCTGTTCGTCATTTTTTCATACCAGTTTAGTCGCCTGTGATAGATACGTAGCTATCCAGCATGCCCTTCGATACAAAGTTATTGTAACAACTAACAAATTACGAATAGGATCTGTAGTTGCTTGGATTTTCTCTGTGTTATTGGTGTGCATGTTCAGCTTCTTTAGCGACACTCAAAAAATTGTGCTGGCTGTTTTGTCAATCCTTTTCGCATTGAATGCTTATTTTTACAAAGCAATATGTTTGGAATCACGGCGCCTCTCCCGTAGAATAAATGTTTTGACTCCTCATCAAGGAGTGAGCAATTTAAACCAAAAAAGGCAACTTAAGGCAGTTAAAACAACCGTCCTTATATTTGGCTGTCTTTCAGTATGTTATGGTCCTACCTTTTTCGCTCACGTAATCTTCATTTTCATCTTGCCAATGAATCCATCAAATGTCTCCGAGTGGCTCTGTGTTTTTCTCTGGACAAGGACCTTGATGATGGTTAACTCTCTATGTAACGCTTTGATTTACCAAAACCGTGTTCCTCGGTTTAGAAAAACTATTCAAGGCCTTTTCAAGACCAACCTTCGCACAGCGACAAATTCTCAACAACCAGATACCAGACGGCCCATGAATTGTTTTGACCGGGCTCAATCGAACTGCCTCAAGGATGGGATACCAAAAATAACGAGGGACCCTCCATTTATTTCAAACAATGAAACGGGAGAGAAAAGCAAAGTTACTGAACATCTGAGACCAGTAAAGAACGCAGAAAATCTCCAAGATGATGTGGAATCATCAATGAATAATTTTAAATTGAAAAAAAGGTCTAGAACTGAGATATGAAGAAATCTTTTTACTTTCCGATCGCCAAAAAAAACTGAACTACTTGGTATCATTTGGTGGATTTTCGTTCGAGTACTAGGTTATTTACGTAATTTACTAACATTCAACAATGACAAATGCATCAAATGGACTCAAATATAAAAAGAAACGACTTATGTATGAGATAAAGTTTCATTAAAGGTAAATTCAAACATTTCGGTTAATCTCGGTGAATCTGCATATTACTTGCAAAATTTGCAATTACGTGAGTAATAAAGCTTTATTTGTCTTTAGGCCATAGGGCGGACATAGATTCAGTTTTTTTTGTGTTGCAAAGAACTATCGAATAACAAAAAAGTTTCCTGTTAGCCAACATCCCAATATGAAACTAATAATCTCATTTATTTTTATCTAGCGACTTTCAAGGTTAAAATCTTCGAAAATAATTTAAGATCAATCAGCCTTGTCCCAAACCTTTTATATCTTCTTACATTGCGTTGTGAGCTTAAATGATATTTTGTCCTATGTTTGTTGATAAGACAAGTATTATATTTTCAGTATGTTTTTTATCAAGAAATTGTCCTTTGTTATAAAATTTGTAAATATTTTCTTTCCAGAATTTTCAGCAAGTCAACTGAGATAATTCGCAACCCGGAGGCGTCACTAGCAATTGATGGAAACAACAACAAAAAAAAAACAAAAAAAAACAAAAAAAAAACAATAATTGAGAAAAGAGAGTCCGAACTCAATAATTTAAAACAACACTTCTGATAAATTCTGTTGTAGAATAAAACCTATTACGCATTTGAAATGTGTGAGGAAGAAGACAACTGATGCAAAATCTTTGCCGGTCTAACGATTCATTCCTTTGTTCTCTGTAATGACCATCTATTTCGAGCTGGAAATGATTTCAGTGAATAGAAATTTTATGATAATTAAGTGAAATATACTTTATAAGCTTTCAATTATCTATTCAAGATTTGAAACTAAACACGGAAACAACCTGCGTCTCATGTTTTAGTATTTGATCTACCTTTGTTTGTTTTCTTTGTCTTTTTCTTAGCCTGCGAGCCGGTTCTTCTATTTTTTTCGGAGGTGGGAGGGAAAATGGCGAGGGAGGGAAAGGGAAGAAGAGCCCGGCACGGAATCTATTGTCTTTAGATTCCAACTCCCACTCTGACCTCTTGATACCCTTTTAATTCGTGATTTAAAGCCTGCCATGAATGTTAACATTGGCAGTGAAAACCTTTTTCTTTATTAATTTTTATTATCATTATGTTTTAAGTTTACTAATTTGTTACTTATTTACTAGTTACCATTCTTCCGCTTTCTCGTTTAA
>JANCMA020429465.1:0-10999 GCA_024336925.2 Zoanthus solanderi
CCGAACGCATTTAATATACTTTCATGTCATTTCATTAATTCTATGCGTACCCAAATTTACGGTGTTCAACTTATCCAAAGAGAAAATAATGCCTTGGGATCCCTGCAGTTATCCATACATTACATTAACTGGCTGCGTCTACAGCGTGGTTAGTCAAAGTCCAAAATTAGCCGGCAGCTATTTTGAACCCAGATGGAATGTGACGAAATTTATAATTTTTATTAGTAGTAAATCTATGGTACTGTGTAAATCTTTATAACATTAGAACATTTTATTTGTGCGTTCTTTTCAGTTTCAAACCAGTGTGCCTTGACTGGGTTACCTGTTGTGGTGATTAAGGGACTCACTTACCAGTAATACACCGTGGCTACCGCCTACTGACAAGTTTTAAAACCATAAAAATTTTTGTACAAGTATTTAAAATTTTTATCATATAACATTAAAATAGTTTTAAAGTGCATACAGATGAAGTGATAAAATCGAAAGCAATTTTATGTGTTATTTGAAAAGACCTTTCTAAAACTTGAAGGTTGGTGTTGAAATTTTTCCAATATCACATTTATTTTAGATTTCGAGATAATTACAATTTATGTTTGAATATTAGTAAGTTGTGCAACCTGACTAGTTTGTTAATAGCAAAAGTAAAGTTTTTTGTGAAATAATTGAAGACCTTGGCTGAAGAAACTTGGCAAATGGATTATGGAGACAACCGCCTATTCAAATCTTGTATTTTCAGGTAATGTTAATCGTAATCAAGTTGCCAAGTTTTCCATGCAAAGTCTTCAAATTGTTTATGAAAACAATACTTTTAAATTAAAAAAAAAAGTTATTGAAAACAACTTATGGCATTATTCAATTAAATATTCAAAGATAAATAGCTCGAAACCTAAACGAGATATTTAAAAAAATCAACACCATCCTTGAAGTTTTAGAAAGGTCTTTTCAACAAACACATAAAATTGCTTTCGAATTTTTCACTTCATAACTATGCCCTTTAAACAAAAAATAATTAGGGTTAGTTGATTTTTAAAAAGCTAACTTTTCAAGTATTAGACCTTCACATCATAATCACCTCCAAGAATTTAACAACTTAATTTGACAATATCTTTTTTGTCAATAAGTATACAAGTCCAACAACAATTCTAAACTTTTAAGGATTTAAATTTTTAACTAGAAATAATACAAAATCAGTGGGGTAAAACCTAATGGATTCAGAACAAAATCAATTAAAGTTTACAGTACCTGTCTAAATGTGTCTTGATGAATATCATCATGCCTTGTATGATAATACTGTTTTACATAACGGTGATATTCATCTCGCTTGCGATCCAGTGTCGCCTGTCTTCTGTCAATATTAGCTGGTAAATAACTCTGGTAGAGCAAATACAAATATTAGGATGAGAAACCCTACTAACAAAGATGGAGAAAAGAAGAAAGTACCTTTCATTTTATGAGTTATCTGTCTTTTTAAAACTGTTTGATATTCTTTTGTCAGCATTCAAACTTACAGTACCCTCTAGAATAAATTATAGATCTGTACTATGCTTATTTAATTTATCAGTTTCTTTAATATATATAAATTATACAATATATATAATATATATAGAATAAACACAAAGAAAAACATGTTGCCACAGATGGGATTCGAACCCACGTCCCCCGGATTACTAGTCAGGTGTGATGACCACTACACTACCGCAACAACCATGCTGGCTACATAGCTATCTTGTGGTGTGTTGATCTTAACGTGGGTTTTCCCAGGCAGTTTTTCTTTTAATGGTTGGATGGGAAAGCCTATAACTCCATATTCATGCCTTTCCGCCTAAGGATCAAGTAAATGATTCAACAGAATTAAGATATATAATATCAACTTAGGAATCAGCTACACTGGAGGATCCGGAAGGATATGTAGGCTTATTGAAATTAATAAATTATACTAGTATATACCCATCCTAGAAATAATTATATAATTTTATATAAAATTATATAGTGGTCAGATATCAACCTGGTTCAGAAGAATACATAATTTATATAACACCTTGACCATGGTGCCACACTGCATCAGATACATGTACAATGTACAGTGTACAATTTACATTACAAAATTGTGTATGTTTCAGCTCTGGCAGCAATACAATGCTACATTCAGTTCTTAGTGCATAATAAATGTGAACCAACTCATATAGTACAGAAAGTAGAATGTTCATTGTTGAACATGAAACTCTATGTACTTGAGTACTACTGTCTTGACACTTACAAGTAAAAGCTGCCAGCAGATTGGTCTGACTGCCACAGGTATACCAGACCAGCTTAGCTTCCGAACAGCATCTAAAAAAAACAAAATTGCAACTCAAAGATTGAGATCCATTAGACCTCCACTTAATTTCCACATGCAAACCAAACTAATTATATCATTATAGTTTTAAGCCCCAAATCGATAATTGGATTGCTATATTTTTAGCAGCTTTCTAGTTATGTCTGTTCAAATATCTATTATAATATGGTTACATGTATGTGCAACGAGCAGGCATACAGTACATTTCAAATTTGCAATATTGAGTAGTGCTGTACTTGTAATTCACCCATAATATAATCATTTTCTGGAATTAAACAAAGATTTTTCATGTACATATGTCATGCAATAAAAAAAACAAAAAAATAAAAAAACAGAAGAAAAAGAAACGAAAGCACCTAGATATACAGTTGAGGCACAATAAATGTTATGCAACACCTTACATTTGCTGTTTTTTAGAAACATGGATATTTTTACCTTTGTAGAGAAAACGTACATAGAGCAACTGTTTATATTAAGAGCAACTGTTTATATTAAGAGCAACTTTTTGAAATTTGAGCCAATTTCGAGCAACTTTTTACAGCAATTTTGAGCAATTTTTGAAGATTTTTTGAGAAGAATCTGTCTAGGGCTAGTAAATGCACAACCACGGAAAACAATAGAGAAGGGTCATCTCCATGTAAACATGCAAGGGCATGTACACACCTTCTTGTTTTCGTATCTTGGACTCAGCGAATAGTGCTATAATTGATCTTAAACTTAAAGAAGCCTAGCTTTTATATAAATAAGAATAAACCTGACCTTAACAAACAGTTACATCATTTTAATACTTTGAATTCTTAACTCTTTAATTTCCGTTTCATTGTATTGTAATGCATTACATCATATTGTAAATAATTTATTCATATTATGTATTTTATACTTGTAATACGTATCATTCTATTAAACTGATGATGGCATAAGCATGCCGAAACATGTCTTTGAAAATAGTTGTCCGTTTTTTTCAAAGTAGTTTTATATTTTTTAATGGTTTTCACTCGTTTTGCTCGGAGTGAGCCTAGCGAACGGAGAGCAAGTCTAATTTTGGGCATAGGGGTAGTTGATTCCAAGATTATTGGGGTTTGGATCGCAGTCGGGACCATTCAGAACGTTTCCTGCTTTATGAATTGGTGTCATTTTGCTTTTTTGTACATTTCCGTATGCCATGGCATTGGTCAGCGGTAAAATGGTATCGCTTATGCGTGAAATGTTTATAGGGATTGGATTTTGGGGTTTGGATCGCACTTGGCGCCATTCGGGACATTTCCGGTTATTATGAACAATGTTCAAGTGACAATACACAATTATGAATAGTGCCGGAGTTTAGCATCCCTCTTGGTTGGCGTGGTGTTTCTCAAGTCAATACCTTCGTCTTGTGTTGCATTGGTGTGCTCGTAGTTTTTGGGTAATTAAAGGCATGAATTTTCTTTATTACATTCGTAAAACTGATCTTAGCTTTCACATTGTATTGTCAAACTTGTTTAGATTGATTTCTGGTGAGTTTATTCAAAATTTAGCGGATAAATTTACTGAAGCTACAGATTTTACTGAGTTGAAACTCTTGAAATCGATTTTACTAATTAATGTATGTACAATCATTTTAAATTTAAGTCCGAGCATTACCCTATCGACAGATATTCCTAGTTTTATGTTTATGTTACGTAATTATGAGTTATGTATTGTATTTTCATGTGGCACACTTTTTTAAGGAAACTGAAAAAGCTAACAAATTATAGATAGACACTTCGTGCCAAAAATTTTAAACTTCTGATTTGAACAGAATGACACAGGATCGTGTGTATTAACTAAATTTATTAGAAAGCAATTTAACAATAGGCTCTTTCTCAATATAAACAACACTTAAACCTACTGTCTAATGGTCTACAGTAACACACATCCTGCATTCTGATTGGCTACTCTAGCTACATTAGAGGTCTATTTGTGATAGCCTACTTGTAGAGAAAAGATGGCGGATCAAAACAGTAATGAGCCCCGTTTTGCTATAATATCAGAGGATTTCATCAATATTTTAATTTGTACATCCTTTTTGACCAATCAGTAGGTTTGTATACTAAAACAATTAGACCTCTCGGCCTTATGGACTACAAGTTTAGTCCATTCGTCCTTGTGGTCTAATTTTTAATTAGTCCAAGAATATCAAAAATCACGGGATATAGACAATAAATTATAGCCAAATTTCTTGAATTTTAAATGTCATATTAAGAAGTTTTAAAGATTTTTATTAAACTATTTGACCAAAATTATTTTTTTCCAGTTATGTTTAAAATTGTGCAATGATGAACAATTGCAGCTACAAATCATACAAATAATTACAACACTTTAATCATGAAACTGTTTTGCTTTGCAGGGAACTAAACAAGACAATGTAGGATTAACAAGAATGGGCACCACCTCTCCTCAAAACCAGCTTTTTAGACTTCTTTTGAAGACAACTAATGCCAAGAAAGCTATTGAAATAGGTACAGTATATAGTTCTGTTGCCAAGTTTTTAGTGGGGAATGGCTGGTACCAAACTTTATGTTGTGGTTGTTGGTTATGCCGAGATGACTGTGGCTTTATAACTCTGAATTGGTGTTGGTTTCATTTTCCAAGTTACCCTACTGTAATTGTTTGTGAACTGTGATTTGGTTCTAGCTAGTACAAAATTGTCATTTGGGGATGGCTGTACCTAAACCGTTCCTAAATTGCAATTTGGTTGTGGCTCAGTCCAAGTTAAGATTTTTGGTTAAAGCTGGAATTGTAAAGACAATTATGTTTTTACTTAGTATAATACCTTTATTTCTAGCTTCAAAAAATTCAAACTGAAGACAACGTTTATCAACCATTTTAAATCAAGTATTCGAAGCAATAGATTATTTGCCTGGTTAAATTAGCAAGTTATTCTTGTTTGAAGCCAGATTTGCAGATCAAGCGAGTCTTCTAACTTTTTGATTTTAAAGGTTTGTTTCTAGATTTCTTTCTATCTTCATTTTTAATATAATTATGTTTACAGTCAGTTTAAAAATAATGAATATTACAAAACTTGCAAAATGTTGATGATTCCTGTTCCCTCGCTAGTCAAACGAGTTGAAGTGGAAATTATATATAATTCTGAATGTCAGTGACCTTGCATTCATATAAAATTACTTTAAAAGAGCTTGTGGAGTGACGAGAGAAATAAAAGTACATGTATTCTAACAAATTTCAAATAAGACGCAACTTTGTCAAGATTTCTTTCTGGTGAACGTGATGCTTATGTGTTACAATTTTTGAACTTGTTAAATTGTTCACAATCAAAACAGTACGGTTTCATATGCTTATAGGTTGCACAGTTACAAGTCTCTTGGCGTTCAGAAAGTAAAAAGTTTGTAAATTTGCGTGCCTCGCAATGACTCGTTTCTTTGTCCAATTTGTTTCCATTTTGCATATTTGCCTCAAGGGATCCTCGCTGACTCTCAGACTCGACCATGTATAGCAGAAATATTATTGCTTATGGTTGGCTATTACTTCATGTATATTATGTAGCTTATTAATAAGTAATTCAGTATTGAAGGACTGTTAGGCCTTTCAGTTACAAGTATATGGAATCATGTTCATAGACTGAAAGGTTTAATTGGAACTCGTTCTCATATTTTTCCTATTTTAACAGGGGTATTCACTGGATTTAATCTTTTGAGTACAGCACTTGCTCTACCTGACAATGGTAAAGTTGTTGGCCTTGACATAAGTGAGGAGTTTGTTTCATATGGAAAACCATATTTTAAAGAGGTTAGTGCACAAATTGCATACACATATTGTTGTACTGTACCTACTTTTTCATTTCATTAAATAATTTTTTATTTAAAAATAGTAATATATAGATCGTGAAAGGAAAATGATACTAGTTTTTATTTCTTGGCATTTCGGTGTCTTCATGATGTCATTGTCAACTGAAAACTGAGTTTGACAAGTGAAGATATAATAAGGCAATTGAATTTGCATATTTAGGTAGTAATATTTTGTTATGCTAGAAAAGAAGTAACTTTTATGGGGCATGTGTTCACTGACAAGGGTATCATGATAGACTCAGAGAAAGCAAAGACAGTGAAAGACCAAACCAACAAGTGTTTATTGTGTATGGCACCTCAACGTGTTTGTTAATTGCCTGTCATGCTTTCTCTCCAACTTGGCTGACCACATGGAATCCATTCAGTGACTGATCATGACACACAAAGATGCAGAAGGCAGACAGAGGACCAGAACAGAGTACGATGCATTCCAAAAAGTGAAGCAACTTGTCAGTGAGGCCTTTGTTAGTGTTGACCTACTTTGATCCACCTAAAGGAATATATTAGAAGTCCAGTGTGATCCAAGCCAGGAGGAGCTAGGCACTGCTGACCTTCAAAATTAAGACCATCAGTTGCATATGGCAGTTAAAGCCTCACCAAGACCAATAATTGATATGCACAGATAGAGCAGGAAATGCTACCCAATCCACGTACTTTTGCGATAGCAGTCCAAGTACAAAGTGAACATTGCAAACATTAAAACTAATAATTTGACAAGGCAAAGAGCAAAGAGATGCAAAGAGATGTGCCCCCACAGGCAGTGCCATATTTTTAGTACTTGTGTCAGTGCAAGATGGATTGATATTCTGGAGACAAAGGATTGTCATTCCACATGACATCAAACACAGACTTCACTCCTCACACCTCAGATTTGAGTATGTCAGCTGAAGTCTAGGAGCTAGTCACAGCATGTGAAACTTGCAGAACATTTAATGAATTCTTCTACACTAAAGAAACATTATTGTCACTTGAGATTCCATTACTCACCCTGGCAGTGGGTGGGTATGGACTATTTGAATAACAAAACAAGGATTATGTGATAACTGTGGAGATTTCAGCAATTTTTGGGAGATTAACTGACTGCCAACCACAACTGCTGCTACTGTGTATCTAAAACTCAAGAGCCACTTTGCTAGATACAGTACAGATGCCCAGGGCAAGACATAACTGACTTCAAATCACTACTGAGGAATTTTACCTTATTTTCAAAGAAGTGGGATTTTGAGCACCATACTGTACAAGCAGTCCAGGGAGCAGCAAGGTAAATGGCAGGGCAGAGTCTGCTATAAACACAGCTAAATGACTCATTTTTGAAAAAGGTTCTCGAAGAAAATCCTACATGGCTATCCTAGACTACAGGAACACTCCAACTCAGGCTATGGACTCTAGCCCTGCACAACAATTACTATGCTGATGAGCACACACCCTACTCCCAACCACGATATTCTTTACTCCAACCTGAGGGGACTATACCAGAGTTCTAAAGTGACAAAAAAGCTAAGGCAAAAACAGGTTAAACACGCAAAATATTACTGACAATACATTTCCCAAAGACCTACCCCGATTACATTAAGGTGATAATGACCAACTGAAACCATTTCAGATGTATCAAAAGTTATGGTAAAAAGCAGCTGTCACAAAATGGCTCGACAAAAGGACCTGCACGGTAAAGACCCCAACAGGAGCTGTGTTTCATAGAAACTGTTACTACTTCTAAAGAGAAAACTGCTGAAGCATCAAATGATAAAATGCCTACAGTAAGAAAAGAAAATGGCCAACACACCCCACACCCTGTTCAGACACAAGTCCAGGATGAACTCTCAACATCCACAACACCACTGAAATGGCATTGCTACCTCAGAAAGTTTACAAACAATTGCCCCTGGATCTGAACATGGCACAGAACACAAAGGGGCCACATGCTTGCGGAACATGGCAGGTGGTGTTTGCAAGCAGTGCAGTACCCCTCGAGAGCACATAGAAACAAAAAATAAAAACCTGCTCACCTAAAGGACTTTGTGTGCACTAGCAGATAAGTCACACAAAACACAGTTACTTTAAACTGTTCTTCTTTGTAGACAAACCCTATTTATTTTATGTATAGTTGTTTGCTGATGTTTGAGTTTAGAGGGGATTTTCCTTGAGCTCTGTTTTTCAAATAAGGGAGCTTGAGGATGTTACAATATAAAAATTATAATCTGTTACCTGACATTAGTGATTAACTCCCCTATGAACAATATATCATGTGATGAAGTGCTATTTTTAGTGTATGCTTGTTACAGAGTATATATGATCTTGAAAGATAACCCTTCGAAGCCATATCAACCTTTAATTCTTGTTCCACAGTTACCTTGTTGGGCCACGCCCTTTTCCCAATGAATTTTCAACCATTTTGTTTGCTTAGATTGTACATAGCTCATAATTAATTCTTTGTGTCACATACCACTACAACCAGCTGATAGCTAATGAGCAATGCAGAGCAACTAAGTTACAATCGAGAAGTTTAAGAGCTAGAAATAAGGTTTAAACTCAACTCAGCTCTTCAGAGTTCAAATCAGTGGCTTTCACCACACTGTCTGGATTTATAGGTAAAAGCTCTTGTTTTGGCAATGTACTGTAGTCTCAGAAGAATGATGTAAAAAATAATTCATGGTTCTTGCAGTAGCTTTAAGGTAATTTTCACTATTAATTTTTATGTGTTTATATTGATCTTAAACATCTTTGTATTTAAGTAATAAAACGTTAATTATCTTTCCAGGCTAATGTTGAACACAAGATTGATCTGAGAATTCAGCCAGCAATTAATTCTTTAGGTATGTTGAAATAATTATCTATTGAGAGAAATGTACAATGTATGTTCAAAAGAAGTCATTCCTGAGAAAGAACCAGGAGCCAGAAAGCCATTTATGTCCAGAAAAGCATACAGTTGCAAATTATTACTACACAAAATCCCTGCAGAAATTGTTGTAACTACATACATAGTTTGTTTTTTTATCAAATTGTAAGAATTGTAAAAATTCAATTTGCAGAACAGAATTCTCTAATCGGCATGAATACATGTACAAAAATTTTACAATTTTTCAGCATCAGTTAAAATTTGCTAAATAATTGCTTCTAGCTTCTCATGTGACCTTGGTTCCTCATCACAAAAACTGCAGAAATTTCACGAAAAAAAATGATTAAACCTTGCTTCCAATTTTTTTTGTGGTACAATGATCAGTTACATGGACTTTTTTGTAAACTCTGGGCAGTTTCTTTTTCAAAATCAGTTTAATATGAACCAAAACCTCAAACCAGGAGTGATATACAGTATGTACTAGTTCTCATGAGCCTTATACTAATTAACTCATGTTTGTTCAAATTTGTTCATTTGAAACAAAAAAATAATGGTCTAAAGATTATCAACTGGTTTGCCACGGGTCAGGACAAGTCGAGGGATGTAATTTTTTCAAAGTCAAATAAAAGTCTGGGAAAATTAGTACATAGTTCAGGTAAAATATTGTTTATTGTCAAAATGGCAGGGTAAAGTTCTTTCTGTAAGGTTACTCTTTAAACTGAAAGGTATTAATATCTAAATTGATTTCTAATAAAATGTTTGCTACAAAAAGTATTTAAATGTAAAACAAAATAAAAAATAAAACTGTCTAGATCACACATTTGACGTAGAAAATATCCGTTCATGGCGTATAATCTGTCCCTTAATATGTCGTCGCTCAAACCTGCTTTCACCTTGCACTTGCTAGACTGTGTTCTCCGCTTATAGTGTAGTCCTAATTTGCGATAATTTAGTTACGTGTATATTTTGTGTAGTTATAGACTTTCTCTAGTTTTATTTCTTACTCCTATTTACTGTAGTGTTTTGTTTATAAATATATTTCCTGTTATCGCTACTCTGACCATTGGAGAAAGATCTTTGTAAGGGACCTCGAGTCCTATTATCTTCTCTCCATGGAACCTTAAGTGCTAGGTCCCTAAATGTTTGTAAATAAATAAATAAGTTTGACTGAGAATTCTCAAAATGTAATTTTTTACCAAAGGCTAGATGATATATATTAGACATGTCACGTATTCAGGAAAAATCCATTCTCATGTTAGCTAAGATTTTTTTTTAGAGTTGAAGATTTTAGACAGGGGTTTCTGTTAGTCAGTGGAGCTAATGTTAGACAAGGGGACCTTTTTTTAAGGGGGTTATTAGACTAGAGAGTGGAATCATTAAGGAGGGGGGTTTATTGGTCTTTATAGGGACTTTGCCAGTTCCCCGCTTCAAAAGTGAAAAGAAAATCGCTCTACATGGTCACACTCTTGGAACACCAATTTTCCCCATCATTTATATAAAAATGCTCGATTGTAAGACATCTCACGTAAAAAGACGAGAAATGATGTCTTATAATCGAGCAGTTTTATCGAACTCTTTTATAGCTTTTACTAAAACATTATCTGAACAATTATATAAAGAATGTTTCTTATTAATAACATACGAAACAAAACCTTACATTGTTGTTTTGAAATGCGAATTTTATGTGTTGTTCAGAGTTCACTGTTACCTTTCTCACACAGACGAAATGCTTGCTGCCGGTGAGGCTGGAACTTATGACTTTGTGTTCATTGATGCTGACAAGACAAGCTATGATGCCTACTATGAAAAGTCCCTTAAATTGATCCGGCCTGGTGGATTCATTGCTGTCGACAATGTAGGTCTCAATAGCCTTTTCCAGCTTTGTTCCTTTCCCGTTTTGCAGTTCAGTGGCCGGTTCCTCAAAACCCCGATTAACTTAATCCTGGATTAAGACAAAATTCAAAGAGTAATTTTTTCATAAGTAAAGCTTTGTGATGCTTACAA
>JANCMA020429570.1:0-10999 GCA_024336925.2 Zoanthus solanderi
ATTAATCCACTGTCAAACCTTTTCTGTGGCGAGGGGTGAACGAAACGCTCATTTCTTGGTCTTGGCTCCCCGACTATATACACCCTTTGTAAAATTTCCACTGCATCACAGGAACAGTTAACTTACTGGTCCAATTTTTATTTAGTTCAAAATATTATTTTGGAAATGAAAACAAAAAAATATTTCAAATTAAAATTGCCAAAAGCTAAGAACAAATAAACAAAGTATAAGTTTATCTTCTGAAATAAAAACTAGCGCTTTTCCGTGTTCCTGTTTAAATGTCGCACCTGCAAGATAAACTTAATTAAAAATACTCTTTTTGGTACGCACTTTTTTTTATAAGAATCATACTTTTTTCCTGAGACTCGCGATTCTTAATATTTTGACATTTTGAGCCTTATGTAATTCTTAAATAATAGTTTGAAAATAGGTCCTCATTTTGTCGAAGCAGTGAAACCAGTGTGGTCGAGCCTCAGTATGATTCTTAAAAAATTCTTAAAATTTCCGAAATCTGAGGCTCGTAATTCTTATGAAATGGATTCTTATAAAAAAAAGTGTGGAAGTGTTTTTCATGGTTATTCCCAACAAAAAACTTGTTTAAAACGTTTTAGATCACCTACAGTTTGAGATGTAGTGACACACCTGTTTAACAAAGGACTCGGTAAACTGAAAAGTACTATGCTTAAATTACCTCTAGAGACAGACCTACGTTTGCTTATTATGTCTGCATCCTGGTTTTCGCCTTTGGCTCTCCGACGACTTCATATAAATTAAGGTTAGTTTAACTCAAACAGCGGAACTAGGGTAGTTACTATAACATGGAACGACCTGAAACCACCTGAAACTAAACTACGTGAAACTACCAGCCAAAAAATCGGATCGTTTACATATATGCGCAGAAAGAAGAAATTGAAGTTTTTTTACACCGAAAAATTACAAAATTAAGTTGTCAAAATATTGATCTGTTACTGAATTTGTAATTTTCTAGATCAAAAATTTTCAAAATAGTTTTACATTATTCCGTGAAAACTCAAATTTATAAAATGATTACATGTTTCTGACAGTTTAAAAGCTAACTAAAATAAACTTAGTAAGCAAAATACTTCAAAATTAAAAACTAAATTTAAAGACGTAAAAAATGTTGGTAAAAAATTACCGTTTGTATACTAAGTAACTCGATATAGCTAAAACAAAAGCTATACTCTTACGAGTCATGTGGCCCATGGAGCCGGTACTAATATCTCCGGTTTCTGTAGTGTTAAGCGGATGAAAGTCTTTGACTTCCCTGGACGGAACATTAATCCATCGCAGGTTAGCTCCCAGCAGACGCTGGTACTCATTTACCTACCTCAGATGGATGCAAAGCCAAGTTAGCTTGGGCGGAAAAGAAGGTCGCACAGAGCCGGGATCGAACTGGGAGCCTTGTGGTTGGAAAGCAGAGATCTTATCAACTGCGCCAACCATGCCCGCCCGTAATTCAGGGTCTTTTATCCAAAAATAAAGAAAGTATAACAAATGTAAAGTAATTTACGCAAACAATTCACGCAAATTTTATCGATCCGATCTCGCCATGTTGATTTCAAAACCATTTGGCAATGTTGAGCAAATCCAACAATTTTGTTTTATATAAAAACTTGAATTTGTAGAAAACATAAAAAGAGACTTAACATTAAACATAACAATAATAAGTTCGATTCAGATTCCAGCGATGAATGTCTTCTAAGTTCTATAATAACTTATGTCCGCCAAAACCACCAGGAATATCGAAAGGCGATAAGATTTTTCCAAGTTCTTTCTGCTTATTTAATACAAATGCTAAATTATGTCTTTGTGGCAAAACGTCAATAATTTCAATAATGACCCTTCATTACTTTCAGTAAAAATAGGAATAACATTAACCACTAATAAAAAAGAAAGTACGGTTTCTGTAACAACCCCGGTTTTCAGACGTGTCATTCTTGAAAATTCTTGCTATAGAAACGGCTTGTTCGCTTCTTTTAATCCAAACAACATTTTCTCTACTTCCAAACATGGAGGAAGCCTTAAAACACATTATGCAAGAATTATTTGAAGTTTAACCTTTAAATTCTGATATCAATTGTCTAAAAAAATGCGAAATATATATCTTGACATTTTCAAACACAGGTGCCATTTAGTCTCAAAGTTGTGATTTTATTTCGCTGTTTTTTCCATTTTGCGGATTTCCTTTCAACTCAGGCAAATTTCCTTGTCCATAGACCCTTTCACGGTTTTTCTCAAATTTTTATTTAGACCAATAAGCAAAACTTTATCACTACTGGTTGAAAGAATACTTTAGAATTAGTATATCTACCGAGTTTGGGATTGATATGTGGTAAGATGGTGAAGATATATATTACCATACAAAATCACAGTTTTTACAGAGAAATGTATGTCAGGGCAAGTTCATGTCCCCCAACATACAAATATCTGTAAAATTTCGCAATTTCACGGAGCTGTATGTTCGCTAGTTTTTAACCTTTTGCCATCAAAAATAGTAAATGTTGTAATCTTTAGAAGCTCTTTCCACTGATATTTATTGACTTTTGATACTTTGTATTCATCAAAAGTTACGTGTGCGTGACATTGACCGTGAAAGGGTCTATTCTGAGAAAAAATTTCTGATTGATCTTCATTGAAAATTGGTCGTTTTCTTTAGTGCTTTATCAATTCCAACGTAACTTTCAACGAGAACACCGCACGCCATCGCCATGTAGCTTGTAAAAAAACTTTTACCAAATCCATTGGGAAGTACCGCAAGCAAATCTTCTCGTTCGTTTTTATCACAATTCCCAATGATTTCTCACAAGATATTGCATCTATTGAAGCCCGTTCTCTCCAAACCCATAAAGAAGTTTAATTTAATTCTGACACATGACATTTAACTCCTGTCAAAAAGCTGACCAATGGGAATTTTGCGTTTCCTGAGGAGCGGATTTGAAGTATGCAGCCCCTCAACCCTATTCCTTTTCGTCCGCGCGTGAATTTCCTCTTTCTAGTCATTTGGGGAACGCGCTTGGATTTTCGATTTTGCAGTCTATAAAGTTCTCCAATGAAACTAAACCTCCACAGATCGATAACATAAACAAACTGGACGGCGAACTCGATGGTGATTCGATTTTTTTTGGCTGCTTTCAGGTATAGTTTCAGCTAGTTTCATGGTTTCAGGTCTTTCCTTGTTATAGTAATTAGCGCAGAACGAGTCCTTACATTCTCAACAGAATTTTAAGGATATATGAGAAACGGAACTTTCTTGATTATCTAACAGGAAACCAGACATCCCAAGGCGAACACTGACTGAGACACAATTAAACTGAACCTCAACAAACTATGGTTAGTACTTAGACAGTTATCAAGACTTTGAAATTTTTTAAGTCAAGAACCGTAACTTTGATAATTTTTTTGCGACATATGTAAAATGGCTTTGAACCGGTTTTAGATTACTGAAAACTCGGTAGGTACATCGGCTTTCCAAGAAAAATAGATAAAACAACGCTCTTTTGCAGATTTTAGAAATCTCCCTTTCGTTTTCTAATAGCAATGTAACATTACAAAAATAGACTCAGCCGTAGTCAAATGCCGCTAAGATATATAAGGTCTGTTGGGACCGAAATAACTTTTATATTGGAAAAACTAATAAGAGACGATTGCATGACAGAAAAACTGAGCATTTTAAAGCATTATTTAATGGTCATCATCAGTACGTCGTCGGCTCTTGCGGACCATATTAAATCAACTGGTCAAAACTTAAAATGGATCATTTTGAAATTTTAGCTAAAGGGAAATCCGACATTTATTGTAAAATAGGGACTTTAAGATGCGAGGATGGCAACGACGATGCGCCGAACGGCAAAGAACAATAGTTTCACCGTTGTCTTCAGTGATACACCGCGGAAAGCTCACTTTTGGGGTTCTGTGGACAACGTGAACGTCAAACAACAAAATTTGACAATCTTTGTTTGCCTTCGAGGGTGAACCTTTTAGCTTTTACTGTTTGAAAATCTCATACAAAGTCGCAACTAAAAATGTATCGCTGATCTAAAACGCAAAAAATAAAAGAAATACTATTTTTGAAACTCCCGTCGTCATTTCTCCCTCCCTCGTTTATTAAAGTCCCTAATATGTTTCAGAGCGACGGCAACGTGGTAGCTAAAAAAGACTCTGGACGAAGATTCCGTCTCTTGCACCAAAATAAAAAACCTTAGCATTGGCGGGAACTAAAAGCGCGCGCGCTGCATTTCCCAGTTCGATACAATTAGAAGCTTTCCAGCAAATTTTCGTCAAATGTTTTTGGTTTTCGTATTTCATTAAATATTAACAAGTTTAAAGTTATAAAAGAATTAACTTGTTTTGCTAGGCTACGTTAACAATATTCTTTCAGACGATCAATGATTTGCTGTTCTCTATGACTCTCCTATCAGTCGACAGACTTGACAAAACCCTATTTCTATCCAAAAACTTCAATTTAATGATCTTTAGTTCTTGTAAAACGACTAGAAAAGAATAAAAAAATGAAAACACTGTAAAATTAAGAAATTTATTAAAACAGCATGCATGTTTCTTATATGTCAACTCAGTTCTTTTGATGTTGCGCGGACCTCTGGGGAAAAGCGCGCGAAAATCTGAAACATCTACCGGAATCAAATTTCACTTCCGAACCCTAACCTCGATCGATGGGGTAGCCGTTGCAAAATTAATTCAAAAACAGCTCGGATATTACGCGGATATATTTACGGTATCATGGACAATATGTGATATAAAACTATGAGCCAACATCTCTCAGAGGGATGAGGTATTCTTTTCGTAAGTTTTTTTTCTTCGAAAAAGTAGATAACACTCGATATTTCATAATTTAAGTTAAAAATGGTTTATGACTTCAATTTTTCTAATAAAGTTTATTCACAAAATTCACGTGTCATATATGTGTCGGCTGCTTGGATTACACTAGAATGGCTTTCTGTTTTTTGGCATGAACCTACTATGAGCGAGAGAAAAATCTCAGTAGGTATGAAATGACATTACTTCTTGGAAAGAGCTTGAACTATTTTCATTCACTCATTGCTATATGTATAAAAATCTCACTCGTTTGCTGCGCTCACCCGTTCGTTTTTTATGCTCCGCAACTCGTGAATAAAAATATATCGCGCGCACTTTTCATGGAGTAATCTCTATTGGTTGCAGTTAGCGCGCCAAACTCGAACAAAAATGAAACGCGAACGTAACTCACTTTATTGAAAATAAACATTGCAGCCGCCTCTGGTCATCAAGTTGTTCGAGTCGTTTTGCCAGCTTTTAATTTCGACGTTGTCATTGATAATACAGAACTTGCAGTTATTCATTCATAAAAAACTATTTAAGATCTCAAAAACTAGAATCATAATTCAAGTTTGAATCCTATCAAATATATTATTTGATATGCTTAATTAAGAAAACTATGGTTTGAGTTATACACGCTTGTTTTTTTATAAGAACCAGTAAATTTTTCCGAGGCTCATTGTTCTTAATTTTTTGGCTGCTTCAGCCTCAATTTGTTCTTAATTTGTTCTTATTTCTGTGAGCGGTTTGAAATGATGCGAAATCAAAACAAAAAGAGAAGGCATTGAAAAACAATGCTGATCGTCTGTATACGCGTATCATCTGGGACAATACTGGATATAATAATAAGTCGGAAACGGTGCTTCTGTGTTTTTACTGTGCACATTGCGAACGTAAATTACAAGATTCAGTAAAGTTTCAACTAAAAACATTTTCACTTTTTTTTTAGCCTCAGCCTGAGCTTGTTCTTAAATTGTTCTTAATTTTCTGCCAATCTGAGCCTCAATATTCTTATAAAAATGCTCTTAAAAACAAAAAAAGCGTGGAGTAACGTACCAAATTCGTCCTTTAATTCACTTTGTTTGCTTCTATTTTTTTGTAAAATCTGCTATAAAAGGTTGTCATAACAAATGCATATGGCTAAACAAGGTAAGTTAGGTGAATGAAATTTATCGTAAAAAACGAAACTAGTTTGTCGTTGGACCAAATAAAAATAAGAAAAGCTGACCGTAACCGTAACCGTTGGTTTAAATGATAAATATCAAATAAAGACAGCACATACGTACTAGTTACTAACTTAAAGCAACTAAAAAATGGGCACTAAGGCCACGTTGATAGCAAGCATTACCGCTGAAACTTTCCATAAATAAAGGCGAGCCTGAGTATCAGAAGCCGTGAATAGCTGTTTCGGCCTTATTAGATCTCATAAGCGCTAGCATGACATATAGCTAATAACCAGGCTCAGGTTCCAACACAAAATGATTTAAAATTGTTGTTATTGTTGTTGCTTTTACTTACTCTTCCCGAGGGCAAGTGTTGTTAGCCATGTTACCAAGATACGTGAACACAAAATTCCGTACGTGCACCTTGGGTTCCCTGACGATAATATTAGCGATATCAAGCAGCTGAGCAAGACTTGGATGTGTTCTCATCAGCTGGGTAAAAGCATTTAGTCGAAACTCTGGACAACTCTTGATGTCTGCAAACATTTCTTTAAGAGTGCTCTGCACCTAATGTTTTGCCAATGGAAATGTGTTGTTAAGGTTTCTGTCTTTGCATGAGAAACTCATTTACAAAATATTCTAATTTTTTAAACGTAAACAAGAACTTAAAACAGCTCAAACATAAACCTTTCTCGAGATCTTTAGACATTAGAGACTTCAGCAAATATTATTTCAAACATTTGTCCATTTATAAGCTTCGCTCTGAAGAGCCAGGAACACCCTCAACGCATCGTGGTTCCAGATTAAAACCATTAACATTAATCATAGAACTCTCAGCTCAAACACGAGGCATTCTCGAGAACCTTAAACAATAGAGACTTTGCAAATGACGCGTTACTCATTGCTCTCTGCGTTTTTCCTAGGATAGAAAGAAATTAGTTGCAGCCGGCCCAAGCTCTTTTAACTGTCGCTAGAAGAAATGGGAGTCGGCTCTAATATACAGTATATCAGCGTAAAATAAATTTTTTACAAAACCAATGCGCACGTGTGCTATAAATAGATATGTAAATTATAGCCACACCTCCACCTCCAAGCAAAATTCAGAAAGATAGTTAATTTTCGTTGTTAATATTCTTTCAATAGAAGTTCAATAAAACGTCGTTTAACATTAATCTGGTAGGATCCTGCAATGGAAAACTCTTAACAATATTCTATTCAGTTAGACAGTAAAACAGTAACAAGCAAGAGAAACATGTTTCACCTTCTTGTTTTCGCTCGCATCCAGATTCATGCGACGTAAGGCATCAATGGCTGACACAATGACCATGTTCGGATGTGGTGGTCTGATTCTGTCTCTCTCTTCCAGTAACTTTAAGATCTTCGAGAGAAATCTTTTCATTCCTGCATTACCAATTGTCTTTAGAGTCACGACAAACTTTTCCATGTTCGTCGACGCAAACCTGTCATATTGCGATTTCAAATCCTGAAAAAAAAATTAAAACATAAATTAACTGCAAATTGAATGTATTAATTAAGGCTTTAATTAATAAATCTTACATCATCTTAATATTAAGTCTGCCCAAACAAAAAGATTTTAATAGTTTATTGTTCATTGACTTACTGTGGAGTATCTGTTGAGGCAGTGCAAGTCACCGCGACACACTGTGTGAACTAGAGATCCATAGGTCAACCAGCAAGTGGAGTACCAATTATCATTGCTGTTAACACTCGGTAAGTTACAAATTTCCTGATAAATACATAACATGTAAATTGTTAATTTATTTATACATACGTATGAACATCAACACGCACATGATGATTAAACGTGTATAAACACACTTAGTATACCAGAACTCAGTGATCTTGGCAGTATTCACACAATGATTGGTTTGCTAAGTCGGTCTATTGCACATTATTTACTTTGTGTGAAGTTCGAGAAATGAACAGCAAAATAGTGATTGTAAACTCGTCATTCGGGACCACTTTGAAAGCCAAAATATTGCAAGTTCAAAATAACTCAATAAAGTTTTGAAATCTCTGTTTCGGTCGAGGTTCTATGAGTAAACTGTACGTTCGCTAAGTTTAATACCTATGGACCAGCCTATGCCTGGCAAATGCAGAGAATAAATGTAGGTTTATCTTGCTTTTAATTATTAGAGCTAACATATAATCTCTGCTCTGACTAATTCAATACTTTATATGCTTATGGGAATTGATTCTAATTAAATATGGGATGTACTACAACTGATTCCTGTCTGAGATCAATGATACATTGTTAAAAATAAAGCATATATAATTTGTGAGTGCTTTCCCCACAAAAGTTCGCCCAACAGACTTGAAAATTGTATATTACAAAAAGCTTTTATGTTCAATTTTTGATATTTACCTTAACGCTGTCACACATTCTAACGCTGGCCCTAGGTGTCACGCCAACTCTTGACAAAATCTGAACGACGTTGTACCCTTTAATATCTTTATCTCGAATCTTCTCTTTGATTAAAACAATGGCGTGTTCATTACTAATGAAAGGTAAAGCACCTTTTAACCAAAACCTAGCAAAAAAACACGTGATTAAAGGTCAATCAAAATGTCCTGGACATTACAAAATACTAAAATTTTATAAATTCATATTTTTATCATAGTTACTATAGTAATAATAATAACTATAATAATAATTATTATTATAACCAATATTATTAACATTATTATTATTATTATTTCTTATTTATATAAAAGGTAAAGGTAAAGGTTTAATTCTTTATTTAAAGTCGGTAGTTCCGTCAGTTCATAAAACTGTTATCAATGGAAGTCGACGGTGCGCCCTTTACCCCCTCCCTCAGTCAGTGCTCCATTTTACGAGTGTTTAAAGCTACAGCTACACAAATCAGAGAAGAGTCGGAACATACGTTGGAGTCACTGAGAATCGAACTGGGGACCTCCAGCACAGAAGGCAGCGCACTTACCAACTGTGCTACATGCCTTTCCAAGCCTTTTACATAATATAAGTAATACTAATATTGATAATGATAAACAAATAAAGAGGACAGAAAACCAAATGGAGATGTTGGGATTGAAGGAAACAGTAGTTCAGATGGCAAAGGAGAATGGAGTGAGATGGTACGGGCATGTGTTGAGGAGGGATGATGGGCATGTTTTAAGAAAAGCATTGGAGTTTGAAGTGAAGGGAAAGAGGAAGTGAGGATGACTAAAGAAGATGTGGAAGATGCAAGTGGAGAAAGAGAGCAAGAGTGTTGGTTTAGAGAAAAAGGATGCCTTGAATTGAGCAAGATAGAGAGTGGGAGTTGGAGAGATTGCTGTTAGAGTGAGGTAAATCTGGCCACCCTTGATTACGGGTATAAACCCAGATCAAAATTTGATTGATTGAAGCTGTTTTTGACAACTCTATAAAACAGAAACTGTGACTTTGTGCGGCCAGAAAGTAATCTGTCATTCTAGTTGTTTTTCTTTGTCCTGATTCAACCAATTTAGTAAAGCTGAATAATAAAGCTTGTTAATATAGTACATATGTATCTTTGTTGAACTAATATTTGAAAAATATGTGTAAAGCATTCACATTTTAGTTGATAGAGAATGTCCTGGACTTGCTTGAAAAGGTCCAAGAAAATCCTGGAAAAAGTCCTTGAATTTCACATCCAGTAAATAGTGACAACCCTGTATATAGTGATAACTAAGTTTGTTGCTAAAATTGCACTCGCCAACTAGATCCAGCTTGAGGTCTCACTCCCAGTCTTTCTGGAATTATTATAAGTGATTGATGTAGTTATGTATGCAATTTAAGCAATGGTGAAAGAGGAGCCTATTGCTTGCAGTATAAAATGTTTTTTTCAGGCATTATTTTCTACTACATAACTTGCAGAGCTAACAGTCTTTTGCTTTTTTTATTTACATCAGCCATACTCTAACACAACTGCAACACCCAAAGATCTCGATCTAGAGAAAGAAATTGACTTGGATATGCTTCAAGGTTGGTTTAACAATAAAACACGTAATGAGAAATTTAGAAAAAAATCATCCATTTCTTATTTTTATTTTAAAAAATGCTAGTTAAGAGCCTTTCTGAAGTATAGATATCTGAACAGACATAACCAGAATGCTGCTGAAAAAAAACCCCAGCAAAACAGTTACTGTTCATCAGCAGGATACCTAAATTGATATCAAAATTACTGCCAGAAACTTATACTATAAGTCATATTTTAATTAAACTGATTATTTTGTTTGGCAGAGTTTGGTAGTCTCACAGCCTCACAATTGATGGAAAAAGTTCGTGGCTTACAAAACCTAGCCTTTCAGTTGGGTTTAGATGAAGGTAAATAAAGCCGGAGATTCTTAAAAAATTGTAATTTAAATAATTTCAAATTCTCCAAAGGTCTGCAACTATGGTTTGGATTTCATTATATGTGAATTTTATAATTATTTAAGCTTGTTTAGTAATTGGACCTTGCAGACAAAATCAACCTTGTAAACAAAATGGACCTTGCAGACAAAATGGACTTTAGTTCAAAATTCTATATTAGGCCAAAAGACTCAAACAGTGGCCAATCAGAATTCAGGTTTTGTGATAGGTATTAGTAAGTTGATATACACTAATTAATGCACAAGGAAGAAACTCTTATTATTAGTATTGAGTTTGTTTCATTTTTGTAATGAATCTTTGAAATCATCTTTGAAAGAGATGCCTGTTAGTTAGAATTACTTAGATTACAAAGAAAAGCTTGAATAATTTCATTCTTCAACAGAATTCAAACCTGTGACCTTTGCAATACCAACAGAGCTATGAAACTACAGCAACTGAAGCATGGCAATAAACTTTGAGTTTTTGTCAGGTTTTTTAAGAAACTCATTGGGTTTTGGTCAAACTTCATAAAAAACTTGTTGAGTTTTTAGTTGTATAAATGTCTTCAACCTGGAAGTAACTACGAATTAAGGACGATTTTTTTTAAGTTTTTAAAATAAAGATTAACGCTGAAATACGACGTTTCGAC
>JANCMA020429676.1:0-10998 GCA_024336925.2 Zoanthus solanderi
AAAAAAAAAAAAAAAAAAAAAAAAAAAAAAAAAAAAAAAAAAAAAAAAAAAACACACACAGGGGAAACCTAAACTTGTGCCGCGCTTCGCTGCTGGCACAAGTAACAAGTAATGGTAAAAACGCTTGTGGGATGTGGCTATAGCCATGAATTCAAGTATAGATAGCGCAAACGTGCTAGTAGCTAAAAAGGCCTAAAAAGGCCGAAACAGCTGTCCATGGCTGCCAGCAATCAGGCTCACTATTTTTATGGTAGTTTAAAGGGGTAATTAGCCCGCTACCAACGTGGCCAAGATAGGGGCTTCAAGTTATCAACTAGCACGTTTGTGCTATCTATACTTGAATCTGAGACAGTCGAACTTTGAATCACTATTTAAAGCGTCGAGAAAGATTCAGCGGTAGGCAAAATATTTTCATGTTTTCATATTTGCCGCTTGCTCTCCGAGCAAGCAGAGCCAGAACATTGAATTAATATTTTATGCAAAGACTGAATGCGACCCACCAGAAAGTTTCAGATCTTTTAAAAGTGTATACGTTTATAATCTAACAAATTTTGGTCAGTTTCTTTTACGTACAGCATGCAAAAACATCGATGCACAAAACTCAACTTTGTGTATACCTAACTTGTTTTGAATATCGCGCAGTAACAAAATTCGCGTAGCGCTGGGCGCGCAAATTTTAGTACTGTGCCAGTTATTATCCTCGAGAAAAGCTTTGTGGTGTAATATAAGACACTCGTTGTTAAAAATGCAAATCAGTTTATTATTGCATATACACATTTGACATGCGTTTTTTAACTTGTCCTAGTAACAGTAAAAATCAAGTGTGTCTTCATCTTCATAATGGACTGAATTTTAGTTGGCGGGATATTCTCAAGTTCCACGTAGTTTTCCGTCACGAATCGAATGACTTCCTTTTACTGTAAATTCTTAAACTTGCATTGTTTTGCACAAATTTTAAAATTTTAAAAGTATATAAATGAAAATCTTCAAACTGCCTTGAGTAGCGGTGATCGTCGAAATTTAGTGTCTTACACATTTCTTTAATGCCCCCATATTTAAAAAAAAAAGAAATTGCAAAATTGGAAAATCTCTCGAGGCAAACATACAATCAGTGTGAAAGTATAATGTTTGAAAATATCATTTATAAAAAAGTATAAGATATGGGAATGCTAATAAATATTATTGTTAAGTATACATTTTTTAGTCCCTATTGGTATTTTGAAGTTACACGCCTATTATTTTTCACGAAGATAATTTTGAAGCAATTTTTGAGGACTACCTAATCGCTTTTTGATTTGTGACAAATATTCTAGTATTTCCTTATAAAGCACTCATTATACTACGTTAATTCTTAACAGTGCTTTTAAACAACCGAAAATTGAAGAACACAGATCTAGAACTAAAAAATTACTTGATTCAATGATTGAGCGATTTTAGATCTTAATCCTATTCACTGACGGAGTTCAAAGTGCTCGCGGCAATTTCAGGTTCTAATAACTTTCAGACAACTGCTCTGAAATAGATCATTTTTCATGACTTTTCCTAAAATTCATTTATCAACAAGATTTTGTACCGAAAATGCAATTAAAATTAACCTTTTTGCTATGGTAATGCAAAGTTGACAGCTATGTTTTTCAACAAAATATGAACATTTATTGTAAATTAATGATTTGTAAAATTAGTTTAAAACTTAACTTTATTTATGCAAGTGAGGTGACGTCATCAGTATTACGGAACATGCTGTAAATTTTAATAAAAATACTGGCTTCGCCCCTGCCTCCCCCTTCTTGTTGATTTCCCTCGCCCGCCCTCAAAAACAGCCACTTTCTACTCTGAAAAATTAGCTTCTTTCGATCCTTAGAAAACAACAAACTTTTCTCCATGGAGTTATCAAATTTTGACCAGTCATGTCTCATTCATTTGCTATAGCAGTCTTATCGATGGTTGCTCCTGCACAAGGTTTTGAACTGGAGGTGGTCCGGCGAAGATACGCCGTTTGCGTCTTTTAATATCGTGTATATATCATAGTACTTCAAAAACCTCTTAATAAAAATGCTTAGAAAATAGTAGTGCATTGCTCTCCCGGGGGGATACTTAAGAAATTTCTTGCTGGGGATGTGCCATTGGGATCCTGAGCCTGTACCGCAGCTTAAGTTCATACTGGAATTTTGCTACCCTACAATAAAGCAAACTCCCCAAATCCTCCTATCTATTTGGTACACCATATGCATGCAACATATTGAGCACAAGAGCTTTTATTTTTTTAATTTTAACCAGCATTAAAACCAAAAGTTTTGCATCTGAATCACAATTTTGACAGTCCTCATATTCAATAGTCTTAATTAATAATGGCCATCTATTAACATGGTTAAATCTGAGAACTTCGCACAAATTTAAATTAAGCTTAGCTGATTTGAGGTCTTTTTTTTGTATCTGGAAATTTTTGGTTTCCTTACTCTGAACACAATTTTCAACCAACCAGTCAGTTTTGTGAATAATAATACCCTTTGATATCAAAATTCTTCGATCAGTATACAGTACCTTAACCTAGAGTAAACTGCTTAAAGCCATACCCCTTACAGTGGCATATACTTACATGAATGTATATAGACCATATATGGCAGTTCTCCACTTCCCCTCCCCCATTCCTTCCTTGTGTTCGACATTGAAACATGTAAATACTAAACTACAAACAGCAACAATATTTTTTCAACCGTCAGCATTTTTAAGAAAACCAGCCCTTTAATTTGTCTTCATCTGGCTTATATACAAATACATATAATTATATAATTTATAATCTTGTATTTACAGTATTTAAAAAAGTTTTGGTGACTTGTAATTCATAATCCTAATCACAATAAATTATATTAATAAAAGCATTTAAATTTGGTATTTTATATACTTGGACAGAGATACTTTTGAAGCACCATTAGTGAAAAGTTTTTTTTTTAAAAAATGGAAGTTCAATAAATAAAAGAAATTTCCTGGGTCTTTCATTACAAATGTTATAATTATAGTAAAAAGAGAACTTTTTCCATAATGGAACTTCCAACTGAATAAATATAAACATTTTAAATATGTTGGTGTTTTGATGTAGATTTAAAAGTCTGGTTGCAATTATCATATAAAGCTATTAAAAACTAGATCTTTATTGGAGCTGTTATTGCATATGTATCTACTGTACAATTCTGAAAAAAGAAAAAATCTGGGCTTAAAATGTTCAAAGGACTATACTGGGGATTGTACCTACAGAGAGCATATGCACAGGGCCTTTACTGTGTTCCCAGCATATATAAAAAGTTGACTTTTTGAAATTTAAATTTGAGTGGAAATAGTTTACCTTGACAAAATATATCATGGTTACATAAATCCTTTGATGAAAGACTAATTTCAAATATTGTTATACTATAACTAAATTTGAAATTATTTCCTTTTTGTTTAATTCAAAACTGCTTAAAATATTATCTGATAAAACTTAAAATGTATAACATGGATATGTTTCACAGTTGGCAACACATGTTACACTTTACATTATGCTTTACACTCAAGAATTTCAACATTTGATGACAAGTCTTGTACCATTACCCCTATTAATTTGAATTTTATTTTTTTTAAAACATGATATAAAAAAATACCTCACAATTTTTTTCTGTTTTATTTTATGATTTCTATACCGTAAATGGCAAAAGTGGCATGTTTTTAGCTGAAAATTGGGTCAACTTAATTTTTTTACACCAAGTCAACTTATACCCAGGGAAATCACAGTATTATTGCTGGCTATTGAGCATCAGTATAAAATCTAGGGGACTCATGTTCGGAGGGTTGCTTTCAAACAGAGGAGCTGTTTTTCAGAATTGTACAGTGGGTTTCCAAATACATGTATTTGTCAAAACAGTTAATGTTTCTTGCCTAAAATAATACTATTTAAGATTCCTACAATATGCAACTCGGAATACAAGGATTAATTTGATCTTGTAGAAAAACAACAGAAGTGATTAATATGATACAAATGTTAATTCTCAACAGCATTGTATATAGTTGTGGAGTGCTATAGGTAATGGATGTAGCACTGTAAGTCACCAATGTTGTTTTTACACAAGGGCAAAACCATGTATAAATTAACATTTACTGTTCAACAAGGAGTTACTGAATTTGTTTCGGACCATCAGCAAGCATTGAGCCATGTTTCTGATCTTCCTGAATTTTTTGTTTTATCCATCTTACATATCCATGTGTCATCCTCGTATAAACACTGTACTTTCCAGGCGTTCCACAGACTGGATTTCCCCAGCTAACAATTCCCCCAAGAAACCACCTCTGCTTGTGACTTCTTCTATCATAAAAAAGGAAACCGCCTCCACTATCTCGAGCACAAGAGTCCTTGTTGCCGCTATCATATCCAGCACATACCATGTTCTTTGTCACTACCCATTGTCTGTATTTCCTTTGACACTGCCTCTGTCCTACAATAGGCATAATAACCTTACGAAGTGCAGTGGTCGGCTTGCCACCCTCAATTTCCCCCCAGCCAACCATTGTTCCTTTTACACCTGGTTTAAGTTGGTGACGTTGTGCTCTATTTGGTAAGCACACTGGTCGAACATTTTCAGTAATGTTTACTCTCCAATTTAACTTTATTAGTGCTATGTCAGAATCATACGTGCTCCAGTTAAAACGTTGATGAAAAATAATTTTTGTATGGTGTCTAAATTGAACATTTTTATCTCTATGTCTTTTAGTAATGTCTAGCACCCCTAAATAGACCTTAACACGGTCATAGGCTATCTTGTATGTGCCTTCAATTAGCAAACAGTGGGCTGCAGTCAGAACCCATTGCTCATTAATTAATGTGCCTCCACAATGAAAAGCACCTTGGTTGCCTTCCAAGGCTACTTGCCAGGGCCATTCACCCCGTTTCTGGACTTCCTGCCCACCAAAAATCCGCAGGCGATCATGAGGTTGAAAACCATTCCGTCCACAGATAACAGAACAAGTAGGTTCACTGTCTGACCACCGGTTGTCTTTTTCACAATGTCGATACCTAGGACCCTTAAGATTAAAATATTTGTTACATGAATATATTACAAAGTGTGATCCATGTTGATTTATAAACTTTATTCGCCCATTCTTAAACAATCCTAGATGTGGGCAAGAGATAGGTGATCCAAGTTTGATTACTGAGGGATGCTTTTTGTTTGATTTTGCTACACATGTTTTAATTCCACACCCTTCAGTTTTCATGTTCTCTCCACTACAATTAATACCAACAATTTTGCTCAAGCAAAATCTCTGACGAGTTCTAGTTCCCCCCTGGCATGTTCTAGAACACTCAGACCAGGAGGTCCACATTGACCACATGGCCTTGTAATGACATTTTTGTATTTCGCAAATGCGACTTTGAGTCTGAAAAGGCCCATTGCCACTACAATTTGCTGATTTGTAAAAAACTTTAGTGTGACAAAATCTCCAGCGAAGTTGGTGTCCTGTATTACATGTTGCTGAACATGTAGACCATGGATTCCAGTGTGACCACACAGGCTCAAAATCACATTTCACATGACATCTCTCAACCATTATGCTGTCACCAGAACAGTTGAGCCCATTATTTTGTGGTAACGGGCTATTGCATTTACGAGTTCTGATTCTGAGACCTTTGCCACATTTTACAGTGCATGCAGACCAATTAGACCACACAGACCATCCTCCATTGATAAAACACTTACCAAGGTTACAAGCTCGCATTTCAGTTTCCTGTCCCTCACACTTTTTCCCACCAAATTCTGGTGAAGGATTGTTGCAACTACGTCGGCGAAGCTGTTCCCCTACATTACATGAAACAGAACAAGAACTCCAGGCTTGCCAATGACTCCATTGTCCATTTACGGAGCAGGCTCCAAGGTTACACTTTTTTGTTTCTATGCTAACTCCAATGCAGTTTTTGGGTTTCATACCCAAGCACTGTCTAGTTCGTTTTTCTTCACCGACGTCACAACTTTTGCTACACTTACTCCAATGTGACCAATTACTCCACCAGTTTTGAGGAGGGCATGGCAGCCTTAAACATTGTCGTGATTCATATTGTTTGCCCTGGCAAGTTTTGCCATTCTGTGAAAGCAGGGTATTATTACAAACTCTGCGTCTATGTTGCTGTCCAGTAGCACATGTTACACTACAAGCAGACCATTTGGTCCAAGATCCCCAGTTTCCTCTCACAGGACAATGTTCTACAAAGCAGTCTTTTAATTCAGAGGGTCTTCCCTGACAGGGGTGACCCCCATGTAGAGGTGAGGGGTTGTCACATTGCCTCTGTCTAACTTTTACTCCTCTAGAGCATGTTGTACTACATGAACTCCAGTTCGACCATGCACTCCAATTCCCATGCACTGGACATCGCTGGGAGTTACAATTTTTAGTTTCAACAGCTTTTCCAGCACATTGAGGTTTTCCCAAATGCCTGCAAAATCTTGTTCGTGATTTTGTTCCTCCAGAGCATGTTTTACTACATTGTCCCCAGTTTGACCATGAACTCCACACACTGTATTGTACTGGACAAGCTGGATTATGCACACAAAAACGAAATCTAATTGATGTGCCTTTGCAATACAACCCACCCTCCTCCGGGGTGGGATTTGTACAAGTTCGTATTGATTTCTGCATTCCCTGTCCACAAGTGCGAGAACAAGGTGTCCAGCTACCCCATGGAGTCCACCCACCTTTGCGACAAATGAATGCAATGTCTGGGACCATTGTAATCATCTTACCAGCAAGATTTGGTGGAGATGCACATCTAATTAATGCACGATCAAATATTCGAACACCTCTTCTTCTAAGCCAGTGTTTTAACCACTTCAACTTACAGTTGCAGTGAAATGGGTTCCCATGAAGCGACACTAGAATCTGAGGCGAAAGCCGCGAAAACACACCACGTGGTAAAAACCTCAAACTATTGTTTTCAAGTTTTAATACTTTTAGTGTTGACGCAATAGGTTTAAATAACTCGGTATTGAGGTTTTTAATTTGGTTGTCGCTGAATGTAAGCCTAATCAACGATCTTTGTCCTTGAAAAAGCCGTGCGGGCAGAGAAGTTAACAAATTGTTATCAAGTAAAAGACTTCGTAGCGAGTAGGTACCACGAAACATATGTTTTGGCAATGTTTCAATTTTGTTATTATAAAGATGCAGATACTTCAGAGAAAGTAAGTTTTGAAACAAACTGTCTGAAAAACGCCGCAATTCATTACCGTCCAAAAATAGTTCCCGTAAAGTCCTTAAGCCCTGAAACACATTTGGAGGAAGTGATGACAAACGATTTTCACCAAGGTTCAACGAGCGAATAGCTCTCATGTCACGAAATATTCCCGCTGGCAATCCAATTAAGCGATTTCCTCGCAGTTTGAGCGTCGATAAACGGTTTAAATTTGAGAAGTCAGTACGAGTAACGTTTGCAATTGCGTTATTTGCGAGCGACAAAAACTCCACTTGCTCAGGAAGATTGGCGGGTAATTGTGTAAGCGCAGTTTTTCCCGGTCCCTGTTCACAATACACCATCATAAGGCTTGAAGAACTGCACTGACATTTTTTGGGACATTTTCCTCTCCTTGTTCCATTAAAACCACGGCCTTGAAAATGCAGAGCACACAGCAGAAGTGACAATAATACATACAATGCCTTCATTGACATAACAGACGCCATTTTAGTTCTCTTCAATTGTTATTAAACTGTTTATTCCAGCGTGACTTCTAATTATCCTTCAGCCTCAGGTTCAGAATGCTGTTGTCATTCACCGCTGACTGATTGCAGGCTGTTGAGAAAAGCAAAAGTCAATTTCGAGCAATTACAGTAATTTGCTCTTCAAATAACAAACTTTAGCACTTAATGCAAAATATTGTGGAATGTACATATTTTAAACAAAGCTGGAAGTATAGTGAAAGTTGCATCTCAAAGTTGTTTTTGTTCAAGCGTATATTTGTTAGTTGAATTTGAATTCTGATTGGTCGAAGATTACAGGAGTTTACACAAGAAGACAAAGGTAACATTGTTTATACATCTGATATTGAAGCGCCGTTAAAGTAAATTGTTATTGTTGTAACAGCTGAAAGTTTTAAATGTTGTAAACAATCTTAAAGTCTACTGAAAATGAAGGGAACATTTAGTTTCAATTATTAACTCAACATCGGTGTAAAAGTTTACGTATTTGCGCAACTAAACGATAAACGCAAAAAGCTAAACGCTCATTTAGCGAATGGCGAAAAACCACACAATTTAACTTAAAGACTAAACAAGAGAACTGTGCCAATATTAACTCGATATCATTGATGCGTATTATTGTAAAAATATAACTGGAATGTCTTAGCCGTTTTACAAGCCGATGTAGGTTTTTTAGTGACAAATTTTTAAAAATGTAAATATGAAACAGAAAGTTTTAACCCGCGCTCACAAATTGTCGACGGATTAAAACCCGGCTTGTTCGGATAAATCCAATTTTTAGAACCGTTTCGAAAATTTGTGGTTTTAGTCGCATTTTCGATGAAAACCCCCTACTAATCAAAACAAAAAATGCGGTTTGGAAAACATCCAATTTTGTGTAGAAGGGTCCTTGTAGTCAATTGTGGAACTTTATTAGGGGTCAGTTTTAGAAACCGACAAAGACAAATCACTCGTGTCACGACTCGTTTAATACAATTCACGTAAGAAAATATCCCTAATCACAATCCGTATTTCGTAGATATGCGGGTAACTTTATTTGCGTGACGCGCAGAAGTACGAAGTTTATCTGCGTGTGTTGAAAAGATCTTTCACGAGTTAACGGAGAAAGTAGAATAGCATAGAAGTTGGCTTTAAAGTTTCGTTACATACAACACGGTAAATGGCATTTCCCGTATTAAATTTTTCCGCGATACACCATACTTGGGTTTTAAGCCCGCTGCACACTAGCGAACTTGCAGCGCGCACTTGTTAATTCGTGACCAGTTGGATCGACAAAACTTTCTAGTGTGCGAGAAACTTTTATACGGTTTTTTTGTCACTCGTGAAAGATAAACTAAATATCAAACATGTTTGATTTTTTTGGCACGAATAACAAATAATCCTCATAAGCAAAAGCAAATTGTATTTTAAGTATATTGTGATTCCAGCGGTAACAAACCAAAGTAAAACTGATGTCACGCAATTTTATGTGGCGGGAAATTGAATTGCAACTTCTCGAAGGATATGGAATGTCATTCCAGAGAATTAGCGTGCCTCATATTTATCGTTATTTTGCTGTCATGCCCACGACTTTCCCTTAACGTTTTATGCGATACTTCACTTGATGCGAAGGAGATGAATTTCAAAGGTGACGCTTACTTGCGATTATACAACTGTAACGGGGAACTAGCTCCACTTTCAAATTCTTTCATTTAATTTCTTTATTGATTTTGATGGCCTCTGTCCTGGCCTCGGCAAAGCCGACGTGGCTAAACTTCGGCCAGCACAAACAAATAAAATAACTCCTACAGCAACGGTAGCAAAAAAGAGGCAAAACTGATGGGCGCATTTTACCACAACACAAAGGGTAATCGCGTGATCAAAACAAAAGATCTAAACAAGAATTGACCTACTACGTGACATGATTTCCCCCTTTGCGAAGACGCGCCCTTGCGCCTTATAATGACTAAACATTTGTTTGCAATTGATAAGGTAAATCCGCGCCTTACATACGGAAACTATATGTTCAAAACTGAAATTCCTTCAATAAGGCAAATAAAGAATAAAACGAGGACATCTCCAGTAAACAAGAAATAAATGTCAGTCCATTTTCCGTCATGATCTTGCTAGCATACATATACTACTTCCAACTAGCAACCGTACAGTCCCGTTAAGAATTTGAAATGCAGACAAGTTAACGTAAAAACTTTTTGTATTGATGAATTTTTCTTTTACTCTATAACAAACTTGGGATGCCAATTTAAATTATTCTTTTATATCAACCTCTTTTCATTTCACTTTAGCGTCATTCTAAATTCATCATACAGGCCGACTCAATTTTATCAAAAAATTCGAATTGACGACATACATACTTTATTTAACTGACTGACACCAAGGAGCTCTTTAATACTTCGATAAACTGACGTTTCTTCATTTAACTGTTAGTTTTACTTCAACACTCACAAACGTCCCCAAATTTCTTTACTCTTATGGCTTATTATTAATTATCTTTATTGTTAAACACTTCTTTTCATTACTCAAAATTCAATAAATTCAGCTCAATTAATTTCTATTCAATATTTGCGAGTTGTTTCTCAAAATACCGGCCCAATTTCATCGTATAATTCTCAGTAACATTATCTCATTTAACGACGCTATCAAAATACATCTCAAAATATATACTAATCATTTTTTATATCGTTTTGTGGATTTTTAAACTATTTTTTTTAACCTTGCCTACAGTTTAATTTTAAAGAGACTCATCGGTTATTAGTCTTTGTATCGATCGTATCCAGTGCCTATAAAAACATCCACAAACTGAAAACTTCACGGCTGGTATTCCATCCAATTTAAAATTTCTTGTTTTTTAAAATAGTGGTCCTTGGATTCCGGCTGTGCCGCATATACTTTTAGGATAATGTACGATGTAAAAACACCGACTGACTGCATGCATTTCCTGCTCGAAGAACTCGGTAGATTTGTGTAGGTTTCTCAAATACTGGCAAAACAGCTCCTGGTCAGTTCGAACGTTGGATTTTTGGGACTTGGCTGTATTAGTTCCCGTTTTTTCTGTTGTAATCTTCGAAAGAGGAAGAGGGAATTTCTGTCTCCTCTCTTTTTTTACCCACAAAAGCATGGCTTAAATCGGTTTGAGGTCCGGTGTAACAACGGATTTGGTCCCCCCGCGGATTTGGTCCCCCACGGACCAAATCCGCTAGCTGATTTGGTCCCCCTTGGCCCATATCCGCTAGCTGATTTGGTCCCCCTTAATGAGATTCTCGCGGATTTGGTCCCCCCACAAAAACACTTAAT
>JANCMA020429890.1:0-10997 GCA_024336925.2 Zoanthus solanderi
TCCTACTACTACTACTACTACTACTATTACTACTACTACTTCTACTACTACTATTACTACTACTATTACTACTACTACTATTACTACTACTACTACTACTACTATTACTACTACTATTACTACTACTATACTACTACTCCTACTACTGCTATTACTATTACTGCTACTACTACACTGTACTACTACTACTACTACTATTACTACTACTATTACTACTACTACTACACTGTACTACTACTACTACTATTACTACTACTACTATTAAAACTACACTGTACTACTACTACTACTACTATTACTACTACTACTACACTGTACTACTACTACTACTACTATTACTACTACTACTACTACTATTAAAACTACACTGTACTACTACTACTACTACTACTACTACTACTACTACTACTATTACTACTATTACTAATATTAAAACTACACTGTACTACTACTACTACTACTATACCGTTTTCCTTATCAGATCTTTGGCAGGTTCTGAGACGGGATCCCAGTAAGGTGAAGGGAAGGTGTAGTTTCCTTGTAAAATACTAAGCAATAAAACCTCCGTCTTTTCATTCCAAAAAGGAGGGTACCCAACCTGGAAGGAAAGGAAGCTGTTAGTTATCCTTCATTTAAGCTATGTTTCCCATTATCTGAAAAGACAATTTATTTAAAAGCTTAAAACTTTTAAAATAAAGTTTAACCAAACGTTTTCGAACACTTTACAATGACAATGAGCTATTCGAAAACGTTTGGGTTTCAACAATCACTTGTTCAAACCCAAAATTTGTTTCAAGCGCAACTTAACTTAAATTTTAATTCTTGTATTACTCACAGCTACTACCTAGGAGGAGTGAGTTATAGCTGGGTCTTTCTCAATGCATAAATTTTGAGCAACAATAGCTATTGTTAAAAATCATGCGCGATTGGTTTGTTTTACTATCTTGATCCGATCCAAATCATTTACCAGTTCAGGGAAACGTTTTGCCGTTTAGGCAAACTTGAGTTCGATTATTGGATTGTTTTTAGAAATTAGTTTAATTGTTTTCTATTATTAACGCACAATTCGCTCAAAAATATAAAGAAAAGAGAAAAGCATAGGGGAAATTCAGACAACACTCTCAATCTTCGACATGAGGCTTAAACGAGTTGCCTGTGGACTCTGAACTGTTGTTCTACTTGTGCGCAGTATCCATGAGTCGTTTCATTAATTCTTGATTTCGGTATTTGGAATTGCTAGTTTTGCCCTCCGACTGGCCAAACACATAATTTTAGATTATCTAGTAGCTTTGCCAGCAAACCCACCAACAAAAGGTAAAGAATCACTCCACAAGACCACATGTCCACTGCACAATCTATTTGTTTCTCCATGATGGTTTCAGGTGCAAGGTATAATGGCGAGCCACTAGCGTTACAAGGAACTGTCCGCTGACCATCTGTGAACGAAGAATTGTTAATCCCAGGTAAGCTGTGCATAAGGCGATTTATTGTTAACATGTTTTATAATATCGCAGTCATTATAATCACGATCACCATCCTTAACACCATCATTATTAACATCACCAGCACCAGCACCTTCATCAGCACGTTCGTCACCATCAGCAGCATCACCACTTTTATCACCATCAATAATCACCAGCATCTTCATCACCGTCATCAGCATCACCAGCACCTTCATCACCAGCACCTTCATCACCAGCACCTTCATCACCAGCACCTTCATCACCAGCACCTTCATCACCAGCATCTTCATCACCGTCATCAGCATCACCAGCACCTTCAGCACGATCATCATCTTCATCACCATCATCTTCATCACCAGCACCTTCATCACCAGCACCTTCATCACCAGCACCTTCATCACCATTAACAGCAACTTCATTACAATCAACACCATCAACACTTTGATCCAAATTGTATTTTTATACATAGATAGTTTGATACTATATATACCGCATCTGAACATATTTTTAGATTGTAGACTGTAAATAGTTCCAAATTATTATTATTATTATTATCATTTTTATTATTATTTCAGAATTTGGCGATAAGGAATCGAACTACAAATTCCACAAATTGATAATTCTGGTTTTTGCAGTCGAAATTCGATTTGAATCTTGATTTATTTTTGCAACTCAGCCTGAAAGTTGCCGAAATGTTTATATAGGGACTTCAAGAAACGAGGACGGGAGAAATGACGATCGGCAGTTGTGAAAAATATTATTTCTTGTATATGTTTTGTGGTTTAGATCATCGCCATCGTTAAATTTTCCCTTTCGACTTTGCACAAGATTCTCGAACAGGAAAAACTAAAAGGTTCAGCCTCGAAGGCGGTCAACGATTGCAAAAGTTTGTAGTTCGACGTTCACGTTGTCATAGAACCCCAAAGTGAGTTTTCCACGGCGTATCAGTGAAGACGACGTAAGCAAGTGATCAGCTTGGTACATTCCAACATGCAACTTTTGTATTCAATAATTAAGGCTTTTGTTCTTTGCCGTTCTCGTCACTGTTGCCATTCTCGCATCTTTAAGTACCCAAGACTGGTTTTAAACAATGACGTCAGCAATGGTTGGCCCGAGGAATGCTTAGTAACCACTGGTATATCAGATATTTGACGGAACATCCCAAACTTATCCCTAAAATCTAAAACATTTCCATAAGTTCTCTTCCTGTATCTTAACCTTTAGTAGAAATCTACTCACTATCTATTGCAAATACTGCAATCTGATTGACTACCGTACTCGCTATCTATCAGGTGATAGACAGTGTCTGTGGGACGTACAGTACACAAGTAATTCAATATGGGGTCCCTTTCCCGCTTTTCGGACGTTTCGGAAGAGGAACTAAACGCTCTTATTCAGAAAGTAGTCCCAGAAAAAACTAAAATAGCAACAAAATATGATATTAAAATTTTGAAAGGTAAAAAAAAAAAAGAATTTAAAGTATCAATTTGACAGTTTTATTCAGCAATAGTCGCATACTGTAAACATAGAAACAAACAAGAATTGGCCGTTTCAAAAGCATAAATATTTTTCTAAAATAGTATAGTTGTTCTTCAGAGGTTTCCACTAAAACAACTGGAATACTCGCTCTCAATTTCTATCGCCAATTGATAATAATTGCGAGCTCGTATTCTAATTGCTATATAGGACCTAGTGTCCTATTGAGTGCTCTCCTGCTGTACCACCTAGCAAATCCGTAAATAAAATAAAGAATAGCATCTTTTAAACAGTCTAACTTAGTACCTTTCAGCTTCTTGGCAATGCCAAAATCGGCAAGCTTTAGAATTGGCGGTCGTTCGTTATTGGGTTTTTCACTCAAAAGAAGATTTTCTGGCTTCAAATCCTGCAAAAGGCCATTGACAAATCAAAACTACCGAAGCAATATAAGAGCTATCCTACTATACGGTGCAGAGAGCTGAAGGACGACAGAAGCCGACTTCATTTATCAATGTTTGGAGGTTTTGATAACCAGTGTCTAAGAAGAATCCTAAAAATCTTTTAGCCAAATGGAATATCAAACAAAGATCGAGAAAATACGACATATATTCTACAAATTGACAAAGAGATCAAGAAAAGGAGATGGATGTGGTTAGTACACATACCACGAATATGAATACAGATCCCAACCCGAAAACAGCTCTCACCTGGACCCTCAAAGGCAAGCGCCACAGAGGACGACCTAGAGAAACGTGGCGGAGAACAACAATCAAATCATAAATAGAGAGGAGATGGGGGGGGGGTTCAGGAAACAGCCAAAGTGCAGAGCCAAAGACAGAGCGAGCTGGAGAGCGGAAGTTGTGGCCCTGCATTCCCCACGGCAAGGAAAGGTGAATGATGATGAATACCGTGATAAAGTTCTGATTTTGCAAGGCGTCAAAACCTGCAGAATAAACTTCTAGTTTCTCCCCTCACCCTTACCCCACTCCTTCCTCCCCCTACCCCACTCCTTCCTCCCCCTTCCTCTATTTCTCTCCAAAATAATGGTAAATATAGTATTGTCTCTCAAATACAATGCACTATTTACCCGATGTAAAATCCCATTTTTGCTTAGATACGCTAGTGCAAGGAGAATTTGTCGTGTGCATGCGCAGGCGTCTTTTTCACTGTATTGTTTGCGTGACACAATCCCATCGAAGAGATCGCCCCCAGGAAGATATTCCATAACTAGCAGCAACGACTTCTCTGTGCGGTAGACGGCTTCCAAATGCACAATACTCGGATGGTCCAACTGAGCACATATCTGACACAACATAAAGAGAAGGATAGGCTAAATTAAAATGCTTGGATTAGTTATCTTAAATCAACTTACGTAAAAAGGATCAGCATTAATTCTTAATCGGACAGAGCTCGAACTTGAGCCAAACTGCGCCGCCCCCATCCACACCCCGCCCTCCCTTGTAGAAATTCAAACTCAAGAATTTGTTTAGTATTCAAATCAAATGTGTGGAGGTCGTAAAAACCGACATATAAAGACTGCGAGCAGTCTCTTTCCTTTCCGCCGGGCAATTAATCAAATTTAAAAGTTCGAGTGACGAGTATAGCAAGCAAAAATTGTGTACCCATAGTACAACCGATCAGTGTTTGTAAACGATTTTTGGTAGAACCTACATATATGGTACATTATGGTAGAGTATACTATAAAACAAACCCTTACCCTAACCCTATAATAAATCCATAATGTACCATATATGAAGTACTAGTACTCGAGTTTTTTAATTCGGTATACACTTCATGCCAGTATGCCAGTTAGTGTCCCCCTAAGAAGAGGGTATATATACTTAATTGTTAGGGAGACTATTTGGGGGACGACTATATGCCATACTGACATGAAGTAGATACCCTTAATTCGGCTGAGACTTCATGATACAAAGAAGTCGCCAAGTGTGGACAACAAAGACAACTTTACGCTTTCATTTGGTTTGGTTTTGTCAACAATTTATGTCTTTATTCGAGTTACATTGAGCTTTTAATTAAATGGTCACATTCATATATTGCGATAATCATAAAAGTTTCAACTGTGAGTTGTCTACATTACATTGACAGTTGCCCTAACGAAAGGCTAAGGCCTAAGGCTCAAAACATCATCTAGCTCCTTAAACAAGTTAACGGCGATGATTATCAACATTTCAATCATGAATTGTTTAAAGTTCAGTTGCTCTAAAGAATCGCTTACAGCTGAAAAGGCAGATATCCGCTACACAACTTACTTACTTCCCAATATATTTATACAATCCCATTTCCAATGTCGAGTACAAGTAGTTTAAATTAAACGAATATCTCCACAATGGAGATAATTGACCTATAAATGTCCCTTGAAGTTGCCAACTACACTGTTATCAAGTATTATCTCCAATTTCTCCCTTGCAGAAAAAGGAATAAAATCTATTATTGTCATCTAGTACTTTCGCCATTTCAGTAACCGATGGTGTTTGTTAATGTTGATAAGTGTTGTCACTTGTCGCGTATAAACGTATACAGCTAAACAACTTTTTTAAAAAACGAAAACTATTCTTTGTTAACTTTTCCGTGAGAAAGCATTAATTGTACTAAAATGGCTGTAACTACAAATTCAATCATTACCTCGGCCTCATTCTCCGCTTTGTCCCTTGCTTCATTGTCCAAATCATACTGAATTTCCTTCACGGCTAAAATCTCGTCAGTCTTTCTGCAAATGCATTTCCTAACTTCACCAAACGATCCTCTTCCAATGAAACTCCTTAGTTCATAGAAATCTTCAAACTTCGTTTTCTTCATGTTCAAAGCTCCCAAAATAAAAAAACACTAACTGCACAAAAAAAACTTTGTTTCCAAGACCAGCATAAAACAGCAACGCATTTCGTAAACAAAATTCACTGGTTTCACAATGGCCAAGGCATTTTTACTTATTAAACATACCTTACTTCTCAAAGTCAGGAAATGCCAAAATGACACGTCCAGCTTGTTCAATTGTTATTTTATTAACTCAGAATTCATTAAAGTCTAATCTTTTGTTAGTGAAGTGTTTAGGAATATGATTGAATGACACCGGCATTTGACAGGAGGTCGACAAATAATTTAGCAAATTAAGCAAACGAACATTTAAAAAACCTTTAAAGCATCGTGCAGTGCTGTCCGCCCGCAATCATGACATCTTGTGACGGCAATTTAATTGACACGACACATTAACATTGATACCTGACTGAATTACTCACCATAAACTCTAAGAATACTAGAGATGAAACACGCAAAAACATATTTATTGTAGCTAAGCAAATGCTGACTTAATAATCTACCAACCGTTCGGCAAATGCGCATGCGTTATATTATTACTCGATTTACTTCCAGGATCTGGAAAATTTAATGTCGCCAGTCTAATTTCAACCAGTATGTTCTTTCACTAACAATACCACTACCACTACAAACACTACTACTAATACCACTAATACTACAACTACGAATACTACTACATATACTACAAGACCTAACAACTTTTACTATATTACAACCATACCTGTTATAACTACGAACTGTATAACCATTACCACTGATCATCACCAATCCATCTCTATGACTCCTATGACTACATTTTAACTCAAAATCCCAAATGTTAGTGAGCCGTTAATTCTTTTAATCTTTGTAAGATTTTACATCAGAACAATTGGACAGTGTTTATCATATTGGGGCATGCGCACATATCATCAAACAACCGTAATTCACAAAATAACTTCAAACTTCAAAACTTTTTGTTTTCGTTTTGAATATATCAGACAGGGGCACGTATGCCAATGATACAAGAAGTGTTTTCAAAGTAATTTCTTCTTCTTATGTCCTAACTCCTGACAAAGTAATTTAAAACCTGGTTATTTTACTTTAATAGTATTAGAAAAAATGACTGACCTGTGTAGTAGTGAGTAAAAAAATATGCGGTTCCAGAACTAGTGAACAAAGCATGCACTGACAGACATTTCATCATAATATGCAATCAGGGTGGAAAATGCAAGTTCTCCAATTCCTTTGCCAGCCGAGACCAATTCAACGCCAGTTAACTTTCACTGAACTACAGACGGAATAGCAACCAGTAATATGCCAGCCATATAAGCCGACATCACAAACAGAATTTTTGACCCATAGGAGAACTTTAATATGAAATAATTGCAACGCAAAACTGAGGAAATTATGCGCCATTAAAACAATTGTAGAAGGTATCTTTGTCTCCGCCAGAATGTCTTCGGAAGCGATTATAACAATCGCGGAGTGTGAATAAACAAAGCACCGATCCGAAAACAAGGAAGGTTGCAATGTGAACTGGAATTTATTTGGAATTATTTAAAGACTTATCTGCCAGTAAAACATTTTTTTTAAGTATGTTCGCTGGGTAAAGAATGAAAGTTAATTGGATATTTGAATTCGGCATCATTTCTTTACTTATTTATTCAATCCCTAGTCCTGGTAAACTACTCACTCACTCCTCCCTAGAGTTAACTAGCTTTATCCCTGGTCCTGGTAAACTACTCACCCACCCCTCCCTAGAGTTAGTTAACTCTATCCCTGGTCCTGGTAAACTACTCACCCATCCCTCCCTAGAGTTAACTAACTCTATCCCTGGTCCTGGTAAACTACTCACCCATCCCTCCCTAGAATTAACTAACTCTAACCTTAACACTAACACCAGAAACCAGAATTGATCCTTTAGGGTTTGTTAAGGGTTAGTTTGCATGAATAATAATATTTAGTATAAACCTACTAACGGTCTAACACGCATCCTGCATTCTGATTGGTTACTCTACTAGAGGTTTATTTGTGATAGCCTACTAGTAAAGAAAAGATGGCGGATCAAAATAGTAATGAGCTCCGTTTTGCTATATCACAGGATTTCATCAATAACTTAATTGGAAAACCTTGTTTTGACCGATTAGTAGGTTTATACTAAAACAATTAGACCTCTCGGCCTCGTGGACTACGAGTTTAAATAGTCCATTCGGCCTACGGCCTCAATTGGGCTATCGACTCGTAGTCCATTCGCCCTCGAGGTCTAATTGTTAAGTATGTCTCACTGCGGTGTTATCTTATTTTACATAAATTGTAACTTGAACTTTGATGTTGCTATGCCATTCTCTAGTTCTCTTATTCAAGTATAACTCCGAGCTTGAACTAAACCGTAAGCACAAGTAAATGTCGATTAAATTTCAAACGTAATTTGGATTCAAACTTAACTTCGTTCAATTCAAGCTGTAAAGCTTGTATTTTTTAATTCAAGTTTAATTTCAAATTCGGTCCATTAACTTACTGAAAAGATTTGAACTGGCTCACTGGATGAATAATTATATAGCGCCGACACAGCTTTTTAAAAATTATTCAACAGATGCAGCAAAACACAGCAGTTTATCTTCCGGAAATACTGCGCTGGTTCCAAGTGAATGTTTAAGTAATTCGGTATTATAACTACACTTTTTTATAAGAATCCAGTTTATAAGAATCATAAGACATAGATTTCGGACCTATCAAGAATTTTTTAAGAATCGTACTGAGGCCGAATCACTCGACCCGCACAAAAAATTCTTCTATATCAAAACATTTTTCCTTTTCATGACTAGGGTACTACCTTCCTTCCCTTCCTTTAAGGGATCGAATCCCGTTGAATCCTGCATGAAGGTATTTTTTAAGGTTTCTCATAACTGCTTGAATTGTGTAAATAAACACAATGATCATTCGTAACGTCATTATTTACACCACGGTACAAACTCAGTCTCAATAACCGTACTACTTTATTTGAAGTCCTGTTTTTAAACCACTGACACTTCCATTTGTATTACAAATACAAGTAAAAAATATAACTCCCTAATTTAGACAATACCAAGTATTAATATAATTCTATTTATTGGTCAAACAATGCTTTCACTGGCGCAGGAACTTTACTCTTGCCATTCAGTTCTGGTAGCTCCATTATCACGATGCACTGCACCACTTCTCCACCAGCTTTCTGCACCAGCTGACAGGTTGCTGCTAAAGTGCCTAGGTGTCAAAAATAATTCAGTGTGAAAATAAAATAAGACAAATATTCTATATTCAGAAGAAATTATTATCGAGCAGAAGAAAATTTTTGTTACAGGGAAAGCAGAAGAAAATCTTCGTTGCCTCAAGGACAGCATTCCCAAGAGTAAAACATTGGTATCTATATAAATTCTATCGCTCGAGTGTCTAACCATACATTGTGTACCTACTTAGAGACTGTAGTTCAATAGTTGTTTAATAACCTGACCATTTCTTGGACACCAAATTTAATTACCCGCTGCGTAACAGGTGTGGAACTAGATGATTCCGTGAGTCATGCATAAACCGATACCGACCATTTAAGAAACGGTAGAAGACTTAGAAGAAGACTTTTATTATAAATTTTTGCAAAAGATAATTTTTACATGTGTCCTGACACCGCAAATAGCAATAGCTAGTCTAGCTGGCCAGGAATAATGTAGTCGGTATAACTGGTCGTTATCTTATTCCACAATTTGGCTCCAAGCCTCGAGAAAGAATTTTTCTGGATTTCAAAATTTGATTTTTATATATAAAAGTCTTGAAATGCTGAAGACCTAGTGATTTTTGGTAGTACGTTATTGCTCACGTCTGACATTGTTTCTGCTAGTAACTGATAATAGAGAAAGTTAATTGGTAATACTTTTGTATTGGTCCATGGTTAGCGTGCATCTATCGAGTTATGGATGCGCACGAAATGTTTGGAGAGCACGAGAAGATTTTATTGAGAAGAATGAATGAAATCTCTCGGATGTGTTTAGATGTACACAAAATTATTTTCGCAACAATGCCAATCGTGGCTCAGTTTCTAATAGGGTTACAAAAACATAGTTCTGAATTTTGAAATAACTTTTCAAAATATCATATGTTAAAATAATATCATTCCTGGTTTGTAGTGAAGGGTTTACATAGAATATATGCCGACCACTTGGACAAAACTGATAATGAATATTCGTGTCATTGATTCGTTCTAGAGCTGGGGAACTAATTAAACTGCTCAAGTTTTCACGTTAGCCTTCCTTGATTAGCGTTAGCAAGATTCTGAAAATAAAACTGGTTTGAAACACAAATTACAACATTACATGATCTTTGTTAAAGTGTCAAGTTATTTTAGTCTTAACTGCTAATCGAGGACACAACAGAAAGAGAGAAAAAAAAAACTAAATATACAAACTATGTTACAAAAGTATTTACAATAAAAATTAATGTTAAAGTCCAACTTTTCGAAGTCATCCTGACTTCATTTTCAAGGATTATTCAAAACGTTGGACTTTAGGGTTAACTTTTAGAGTACATACTTTTACAAAATCTTTATGTTAATAAAAAATAAAAAATATATAAAGTTGCATCTATAAAATGTGAATACATAAGCGTCTAAAAACTTACGTACACATATTTATAAACATACATATGTAATCTATTGATAAAAATAATATATTTATACATTAGATAATACTTGTACAGAAAACAATTAGCGTTATATTCACTACTTATTTCTGTTTCTAGACAACCTCATAGTATAAACCGATATTAAACAATACTACAACTGAATCACAACTATGAACTTACCGCCAGTAGCCAACAAATCATCAACAATAACAACTTTCTGGCCTGGCTCAATAGCATCTTGCTGCATTTCAAGCAAATCCTGGATGTAAAATTAGATTTCATAACTTTTTTTATAAAGCAACTCAAACAGCTTAAAGTTTGGAAACGCGATTATATTTTTTTGTGGAAAATTCATGAAAACCATTTTGCTAAATCCAGTAAAAAGAAGAAATGAATTGACAAACATTTTGTAGCATTTAATAAAAACCTTCCTTTATCAACCATATGGCCCGTGGAGCTGGCACTTATCTCCGGTTTTTGTAGTGTTAAGCAGATGAGAGTCTTTGACTTTCGCTGGACGGGACACTAATCCATCGCAGGTTAGCTCTCAGCAGATGCTGGTACTCATTTACCTACCCCGGAAGGATGGAAAGCTGA
>JANCMA020429995.1:0-10997 GCA_024336925.2 Zoanthus solanderi
TGATCATCACCGTAAGTAGTGTAAGGAGCTGATGTTTAGAGTGTTAGTCCTTCATCAGAGCAACTGTAATTTAGACACTTCAAGGTTGAAATATTTATGATCATCACCGCATACGTAAGTAGTGTAAGGAGCTGACGTTTCGAGTGGTAGTCCTTTATCAGAGCAACTGTAGAGGCCCGGCAGAACATGGGGGGCTGGGGGACTGTAGCATTTCATGGCCTCATTAATTTCAAGAGTTGACCTTTCCTCGGAGGAACATGCTGTAGCTGTTGTTCTTACTACTGAATGACTTCCGCTACGACCTACGTATGCCAACTTCTTACACTACTTGTGGCGATGTTCAACCATTCAACCTTGTGGAAAAGATATTTTGCTTTATTAATGCCAACTTCGAATTTTTGAAGCAACTTCAAGAGCAAAAACAGAAATGCAGAACGTTGACTGTCGCATTTGTAGTTTGAACTCTTTATTTAGGTTATTTCACACATTTTAAAGCCCATAATCAAACGAACAAAACAGATCGTTGTGAAAATAGTATTTCTAAGCAACCGACAGGCCCGCAAATATTCTTCAAGCTTTTTTGTAATTCTGTGTTGTAAGATCATTAGTTGAAGATATTATCTGCTACTTTAATGAGCAACTGAATTCATATTGTCTTTGTTTTGAAAAAAAGTTTCTTCCTCAAAACCACAATCAGTTTAGCCAGCGTAGTGTTCGTTTTCAATATACATTATATTTTTAAATATAATGTATATTTTGAAACTTCTTAAAAAACCAGAACATCAAAAATTAATACTGAAATTAAATCATCACTCAATTTAAAAACAGGAATAAACTGAATGCAATGGTTTTGTAGCGGAATTGATTTTTGTCCCGCGCATTTCATTTTACACTCTGTTTTCAGGGAATAGTGTTCATGCAGTTTTCTGGCTGTCGTTTGATATTTTGTTTTTCTGTCATGGTTAGAATGAAAATACTTTTCTATTATTCTTTAACTGTGGCCAAACTGCAAACAATAAATCCTGACAAGATCTAGACACACAAAACTGTATTTGCATCGACCATCGGCTAGTAGTGCTTTTGTTTCGTCTTATCGTGTACGGCTAGCGCAAGATTTTTCGTTATGTTTCCACTAATGTTGGCTAATTTTGACGGTTAGATAAAGCATGGTACTGTTTAGTTAACGTTAAAATCATATAAATAAATTGTATTTATAAATTTTTAACAATAAAAATCATATTTTTTTAAAATCTGTTTTTAAAACCTCAAACTTATTCTTAAAACATTCCTAAAACTTCCCAAATGCAAATGTAAGGCTTGATATTCTTATAAAATTTATTCTTTTTTTAAAAAATGGTGTGCAATTTATTCAGAGAAATACATAGAGATCGATGGACAGACCGAACTCGTCCAGAAATAGCGCTGTTACTACTACTGACACCACCATCACTACCACCACTATTACTACCACCACTACTACTACTTCTACTACTACTGTTACTGCTACTACTACTACTATTACTACTACTACTACTACTACTACTACTACTACTACTACTATTACTACTATTACTACTATTACTACTACTACTACTACTACTACTACTACTGCTACTACTACCACTACTACTACTATTACTACTACTACCACTACTACTACTATTACTACTATTACTACTACTACTACCACCACTACTACTACTACTACTACTACTGCTACTACTACCACTACTACTACTATTACTACTACTACTACTACTACTGCTACTACTACCACTACTACTACTATTACTACTACTACCACTACTACTACTACTACTACTACTACTACTACTACTGCTACTACTACCACTACTACTGCTACTACTACTACTATTATTACTACTACTATTACTACTACTACTACTGCTACTACTGCTACTACTACTGCTACTACTACTACTACTACTACTACTACTGCTACTACTGCTACTACTACTACTATTATTACTACTACTATTACTACTACTGCTACTGGTACTATTAATAATAATAATAATAATAATAGCAATATGTAAAAATATTACTACTGTTTTACTATTCTACCACCAGGTTACACATCTAAGGAATAAAGACGTCGAAGACACTTTCGCGATAAATAAAGACAGAGCAAATATTGTAAGTTAACATGCAATTTTTGCCACAGCATTTACGTTGTTTGGAGAATAAACCTATAAACTACTAGGTGGATAGAGTTTCTGACAGAAAAACTGGGCTTGACGATTACATTTTGCTACATACGATACATGCACCCAGCAGTTGCCATCTGTATCGAAGCTCGAGGGATGGCGGATTAATTAGAACTCATGCCCTCTTTGTGACCTGGGTTCAAGCCCTGATGGAGTGATTAGAACTTATGTGTACAATCTCCGTGACCTGATTTCGATCCCAGGTGGAGTGACTAGAACTTATCTGTGACGTGCCACCGCTGATTGTGTTATATTTTTAGCTAATATTAAATACCCCGAAATACCGTATACCAAAAACCCTGGCCGACCCAGACTTTCCTTACGGCGATGACCAAACTTCTCCACCTAAAATTCATTAAACCACGCGTGCACCACATGCTTACTCTTAGCAGACTCTGATAATCTATTTACTGACTGCCTACTAATAGGAAGCCGAGTCAGCATTGGCCGAAAGGAAGTCTTGCAAATGCTTAAAACTCTCAAGATACATTTTCATCTGCGCATGTACCACACATAGTCTCGCTTTCATGCTTCAACTTGTGAGTTTAAAGAATTAATAAACAATATCCGATTAAATTAGAGATTTCACTTCAGGAGATATTTGGAGATCTTCCATTTGCAATAGAGTGGGGAAGCCGTCACAAAAATAAAATTTGTGATCTTATGGGATTTGTTGAGATCATCCGAGCGATCAAGATTAAAAACGTATCGTTGCTAAAAATCAGCATGTTGGTGCAAATTGTCAGGAAGATGTTACCACAGTTATGCTCTAATGACTCCGTACAAATCCTTCTAAATGGCTTGGTTCTTAACGTTAGGAACCAAGCCAATTTAGAAAGGATTTGTATGGGGTCATCAGAGCATAACTGTGAAAATATGTCATCACTGATTGGTGGCAAAATGCTAAATTTCGGCATGGAAGCTTTTCTCATCTTAATCTTTCTGAATATTAAACCAAATTAGTCATTTCAAAAATCAAAGTTTTATGACGTCACACTTCGTTACTCTATACTTCGGAAATTTCTTCAGCTCTGTAACAACAATCAAGGGCGGATCCAGCAATTTAAAATGAGAGGGGCTGCTACCTTTTTCCAATCTTGCTATGGAATTAAACTATCTCGGTATAACGTTGATGTTAAATTAATTAACTGCTGGTGCGTTCTCATAATTTTCCCCAGGAATTCGACATGGACTCGTTAACTGAAGATGAAAACGCTATTAACTCGTTAGCAATATCAAATGATGAAAGAACAAAAAAAGACGACAGGACATCCTTGGTATGTTTATACTTATTTTAGTGTCAGCATGATTAAACTAAAAGAAAAGCGTTTATAAAGGAAATACATGTGACAATTGGATATTTCACGGTATCCCACGTGAAAACATTGAATACCAACTGTATACAAGCCTAGTTTGGCTCGTGAGGCCGATGGTTATCTCCCGTTTAGTTCTGCAGTACGTTTACGGAGGCTAAGTTTTACGGAGGTGGAAACAAATACGTTATGAATGATCGTCACGGTTATCTACACAATAGGGACTTTAAGATACGAGGACGGGAACGGCATAGAACAATAGCCATAATTAATGAAAACAAAAGTTGCGCGTTGGAATGTAGCGTGCTGACCGCCTGCTCACCGTCGTCTTCATTGATACGCCATAGAAAGCTCCCGCTCACTTTTGGGGTCCTTTTTGGATAACGTGAACGTCAAACAACAAAATTTGACAATCTTCGTTTGCCTTCGAGGTTGAACCTTTTACCTTTTTCTGTTCGTCAAACAACAAAATTTGACAATCTTCGTTTGCCTTCGAGGTTGAACCTTTTACCTTTTTCTGTTCGGGATCTCGTGCAAAGTTGAAATGGAAAATTTTAATATCGATGATCTAAAACGGAAAACCTAAAAGAGAAATATTTTTTCTTAACTGCCGTCGTTTTTACTCCCGTGTTCGTTTCTTAAAGTCCCTATTTAAAGCAATTGCAAAAGCGAAGCCTGGAAAAAAAGAATCCGTCTTCAACGAAATTCGAACCCATGACTTCCTAAAATGTTTAGCGTGTTTAAATTGACTAAAAAACGAGACGATCATTCACGTTACAAGTTAACTACGCGAAACAAAGTCAGTCTCAATAATCGTTGTACACCTCAGGGTTCTGTTGTTCAAAACCAGATGGCACTAACCCAGGGTTAAATATTTGTTCATGTTTTTGTTTCCAGCCTGTCGGGGAAGGATTTGAGCTGAGAAGGATTTGGAGATTACCAAGTTTTTTCCTTAGAAATTCCGACCATGCAGTATTCTTAAAGAATCGTTAACCTTTTCTAAGAGCTAAATCCTTTACCAGGACGGCAGTAAAACTCCTTTGTTACGGCAAAGCTAAATCTTTTACAAGCCAAGTGGCCCATGGAGCCGGCGCTTATCTCTGATTTCTGTAGTGTTAAACGGATGAGATTCTTTGACTCCCACTGGACGGGACACTAATCCATCGCAGGTTAGCTCCCAGTAGATGCTGGTACTCATTTAACTACCCCGGAAGGATGGAAAGCTGAGTTAGCTTAGGTGGAAAAGAAGGTCGCACAAAGTCAAATATTCGAATCTCGGCAAAGCCGGGGATTGAACTGGGACCTTATGGCTAGAAGGCAGAGATCTTACCAACTGCGCCAACCATACCCGCCCAAAGAGAAGAAACTGCTTCTTGAATTTTTTCGTTATATAAAGTTAACCAGCTTTTGAGCAACCCAGCCAAGAGTGGCATTGAAAGTGACCTGCTCTAGTTCTTAATTGTGGCTTCATAGCTCAGTTGGTTAAAGAGCTGCACCGGTATCACAGAGGGCATGGGTTCGAATCCCGTTGAAGCCTAAAAAGCTTATTCTTGGCTTCTCTTTCGCAATTGCTTGAATTCCCAACCCAGGACCTCTCTGACATCAGTGCATCGCTCTTTCCAACTGAATTATGAAGCCACAAGTGGGAGAGCAGGTCATTTTAGCGGGTCCATCAATGCCATTCCGAGGTGGAAAATTTCTTAGGCCTGTTTAAAATTCTAACCTCACATGTGCCGAGTTCATTGCAGGCTGTTCCATTCCTTTTTTTTCTACTCAAGTTATCTTATTTACGTTGAATTAGGCAAGTGAGATTTAGCATTTATAGGACTTAAACTATGAAACAGAAGAATTAAAGCACTAACACTAAACAGGAAACAAGTAGAGTGCAATTTTTTTTTAACGTTGTTCTCGCAGCACTCGCGTTCTAATAGAATTACCAGTATTCTTGGTTTTCACATAATCCCATAACCAACAGGCGCGTAACTACCTGAAAGCCAGGTAAGCCCGGGCTTACCAGTTTTTCTGAAACCCTAGCACTTTTCTTCATCCAATTTCTTTTATTTCGAAAAATGAAGTTACAGAACAGACAAAATGGTCCCTCGAAATCATTCTGCTATGTAACTACTTCTTTGCCTTGGTCCTTGGTGAAGTCGATTGGCCAGAGAGTGAACATCTGTTTAGACCTTTTGGAATGGCTGGAAATGCTTCCAATTAATTTCGCTTTTTTTTTCGTCTCAATTTTGAGTTACAAAAAATTATTCGAAAAATTATTGGGTCGGCTAACGGCTCGTCAACTTGTGAATCCGGGCTTACCAGAAACAACTGGCTGGCTACGCGCCTGGCCAAGGAACACAAAAGACAATAGACATTGCGGCCATGTTCTTATCCAAACAACAGAAATAATCAAAATTCTTTTGTTAAGAGTACGCCAACATGGCCGCCAGGGCGTCGTGTTTTTAAAATGTTAACACCTGGATAGAACATTAGCTTTAATACTTTTTTTTTTTTTTTTTTATCAATGTTTGTTATCTTAGAGAATGCCTGAGAAAATGGTTAAACTCTTAAAGGATGTAAGATCGTACTCGGACGTGAAGAGAGTGCTTGCCGAGCACTTTGCAGAAGATGAGGACAATGCCATCAAGAAAAGACAAGCAGTTCTTGCTGCTGCGTTCATGACTTGTCCTACACCACGTGCTACCAAGGTTAAAACGTCGGGTGGTGAGTGTCTTATGATATCTGGGGTACAACCAGGTGGTCTGGGGTCAAGCCGGAGTAAAAAGTTTGATATTGCGTTATAAACAACACAGAAAGGGAACCCAAATTTATTAAATTTGATTTGACTGTGCGTCTGCCAATCTGAAAATAATATAAAACTATTTACATCATGTAATATAACAGTGGAACCCCGTTAGTACGACCACCAACGGGCTAGAACAATGGTCGTGATACAGACGTGGTCGTATTACCGGGTGGTCGTATTACCGGGATAGTCGTATTACCGGGATGGTCGTATTACCGGGTGGTCGTATTACCGGGATAGTCGTATTAACGGGGTGGTCGTATTACCGGGATAGTCGTCTTAACGGATTGGTCGTATGAACGGGATAGTCGTCTTAACGGGGTGGTCGTCTCACGGGGTGGTCGTATTACCGGGATAGTCGTCTTAACGGGGTGGTCGTATTAACGGGCTAGCCGTCTTAACGGGGTGGTCGTATTAACGGGGTGGTCGTATTAACGGGGTGGTCGTATTAACGGGCTAGCCGTCTTAACGGGGTGGTCGTATTAACGGGGTGGTCGTATTAACGGGATAGTCGTCTTAACGGGGTGGTCGTCTTAACGGGGTGGTCGTATTAACGGGCTAGCCGTCTTAACGGGGTGGTCGTCTTAACGGGGTGGTCGTATTAACGGGCTAGCCGTCTTAACGGGGTGGTCGTATTATTGGTCCAAATTTCCGAGTATTAGCAAAATATTTCTTTTAAAATCATTTACACTATGCTATTACACTACAGTTTTTTTAAAATTAAGAACAACTTAATGAAAACAGCGAGACTTAAATCGCCTGCAAAATAAGAACAAATTAAGAACAATCTGAGGCCGAAATGAAAATGTTAAGAAAAAAACTTTAATCAAACGTAACACATACTGTACTGTACAGTATCTTATATATATATATATCCATATTTAGTATATACCACACAAGTGAATAGTACTTTTAGTGCACGCTGATTGGCTAGCTCGGAGGCGGTTAGCAAAGTACTATTCACCTCCGAGCAGCAGAAGAAAAATAAAATGGCTTTCCGTTTCGCTTCGGTTTCAAAATGTCACAAATAAAGTTACTCTTTGGTCCGCTAGTTATTCATCTTGTGTGGTATATAATAAAACAATTATTCACCTCAGTGTCAGTGAAAGTGATAAATACCCACCACTATTCACTTCCACTTTGGTGAATAATTGTTAATTATTGTATAGATATTAATTTTTCTCACATAGCTTAAACTTAAAGTACAACGCTACGCCAATTACCTCAGTATTACCAACAGCAAGCGACTTGTAGCTCGGATCCCAGCAGAGATTACTGATGGCACAACCAACAGGTACTCTCTCTAACACTTTCACTTCGGAGCCGGACACATCCAGAAGTCTCAGAACTCCTTCCTAAAAATATAAGGCCGGATGTTAATTAGTGATGTATCACAATACACACTCCACGTTAGTCTTATTGGTAATGATGATGTAATGAATAAATGCTATGATGGCAATTAAGATGATGGCAAGAAAGAAACAAGAGGATTTATCCTGACCTTTCCTCCAGCATAGAGTCCCTTCTTGTGCAATGTAAGGCAATCGGTGGATCCTGGTCTCATAAACGTTGAGGGATCGCCAACGTCCGAACCACCTTCATTTTCATAATCTACCAAAGAGAAAACAGTTAATGGTCAATTTTTCACTCTAAAGTAAATGTTTTAATTAACATACCGTTTACTCAAAGACTATAATTTTTTCTTTTTATCAATCATTTATTTACTTATTTCTTAATACAAAAACTACCAATCTTCACAGATGTTATACTGATATAGGAAAAGCACAGCAAAACCATCTTCCTGCGTTTCTATCAATACTAATTTCCAATAAAATTAATACAAGGTGCATTGGGCTAAGAGACGTTAAACCTTAGGCCGTCGGAAATTGTGTTTACATACGTGTGTTCGTCTGTCATGTAAAAGGTCTCCGTCAACCTTAGAGTGGTAAATCTGGTGCCCCCAATTAGTAGGCCTTTGGACAGACTTTATTTAGAAAATAAAACATGTTTTCCGTGCCTTCATAGCCTGGTGAAAACCGAGGCTAACGTTTGGGAGAATTCGAGAGCAGATCGATGACAACCATGCAACTTGAGAATTCTCACAAACTTTGCCGAATTATTATTTTCCGTCATACTTTAATTTCTTTCATAAAACTGTAAATTATCACAACTTGGAGACAGCCAACCATATTGCTCGTGTCATTTTCGTGCTTCATAGTGCTATGAAAACAACTTGAAGACCAATAAAAACGCACGTACTATACCAATTATTTTATAAACCTAAATAAATTATTCTTAATTGCATGGCGAATTGCATGACTCCAGATCTTGATTTGAAACTGATGATAATGTATACCAAAATGTCCTTTGTTATAATTTACAACTTATACACAAAGAGTTTAAAATGTCTTAATATGTATTTCACAGAGTTAAAAAAATTGAAATGTGACGTATATTTCTTTAAAATTACTTCACAGTACATCGTCCAGAGGTATCGACCCGCGGGATTGTCCCGTCGTCCCGAAGGCAATATCCCGTGAGATATATATTGCGATGCTGTTTGTTTCTACAGTTCACTTTTGAACGACGTTCTGATACGACAGTGCACCAACTTAAATATTCAAACTGAAGATAAAAGCTGTTCAAAACTTACATAAATAATAATAATATCTGCATTAAAGAAACCATCTTTTTAAAATATGCAATGGTTTTACAGGATTATTTTTTTAAAATACATAAAAATTGATACGTCCCTAATATTCGGGACTTGAAGAAACGAGGACGGGAACACGAACGACATTTCCGGTTTGCACTTTACTTCTTTGTGCGGGTCATTACGGTTTTGTTTGTGAGCATCAAACGATTAAATGTTTCCCTCTGAAGCTAAACCAATACTCAGAGAACATTTTTGTTATTACGTCATTGCAGTCCCGAAAATTCTTGAAATGGCCTTTTCACGTTCTAATTTTAGCAATAATTATGTGTAGGTGCTCAGCCCGATGTAGCCCAATATATACTATTGTTCTTTGCCGTCGCCCTTCTCATTGCTTTAAGCCCCTAATATTCAGGATATTAAGCAATGAGGACGGAAACACGAACGACGAAGGCTCAGAAAAATCACATTTCTGGTTTGCTCTTTACTTCTTTGTGCGGGTCAAGCAATTAAATGTTTTTCCACGAAGCTAAGCAAATAGCGAGAACATTTTTCATATTACGTCCTTGTAGTCCAAAGAATTCCAGAAATGGTCTTTAAAGGTTCTAATTTTAGCAACGAATCCTTGCAGGTGCAAAGCTCGATGCATTCCAACAAGTTATCGTATTTACTGTTGTTCTTTGCCGTAGCCGCCATTGTTGCTTAAGACTCCTGTGCGGTTAAGTTACGCTCTTTCAAAATACTCGAATGATAGTCAATTCATCATTTTTTCTCAAATCTTCCCAAAATCAGCGGCTGGATACTTTCACACCTACCCTCAGGAATCGATGTCTTTGTGTTTTCCCTCAACATAGACAATGAATGGGTCCGGTCAGTCTGCAGTCGCACCTGTGGGTTATTTAACAATAACACCTGGTTGCTCTCAGCATCAACGACAAGTAGTTGACCTCCCCGGCAACCACAGTACACTTTCCCGTCTGCAGACCAACAATGGCTGACAGGATCAGAGCGTGGTTTCTTGTCACCTACGGGATGTAAATTTTAATTATATACTTTCTTATTATTGATTCGTTGAAAAGAGAGATAATTAGTTATATTATTTACTGACGTCTTGTTACAGCAGTTGATTGGTAAATGTAAAAACGCCTTTTCTCGACAAATCACAAGATTATGGGATAATTGCTGGTAATATCGATATTTGCAATTGCTAAGTTTAACGCTTTGTTATAATCTAAAACTTGAACGCAGAACAACATTAATATTTTAACCCTTTTTGTTAGTCTTTTATGTTTATGTGGTATCTAGAAGGATCTCTTGATCTAGATTCTTAGTCTGCTCTTCAAGTTGTAGAGAAAAAACACGTGAAAAAAGAAGCAGGCATCTTCTTAACATCCAACGATTTAATATTAAAAACGTTTCGACCTCTACTCTACTTACGGCAATGAATAAACATTTCGACTTAGAGTTGCTTATATCATGTGTATTTCCTGTTATCAACATTACTCATTTTCGCTTTTGGAAATTTCAAAATGGGAGTTTTCCTCACCAATTATGTCTGTTAAACAATTCATATCTGTTGTCATTACTTTGCAAATAATCGTCGAACTACAGCTATTTGTAGCATATGAAATATAAAATAATAATCATAAAATATTGTTATATAACTAGTGCGTTTTCGACTCGAAAGCACGCTCTCATTGGCCATATCGAGGTCACGTGGAGGAGTTTAAATCAAATGTTCCCCGGCTAGTCAACATCTCGAAAATTGTTGACCAACCAGTAAACATATTTCTGTCGCGCGTCACGTTTGAGAGCGGGAAAATTTAATAATTGTAATTTATTTTGTTTATGCTATATAACAAAACATTTAATGATATTGCGGGAGATTTTTGGGAAACAAAAAGATGTTTCCCTCGCGAACATTCATTAACCCTTTCAGTGCCAGTTGTATTTTTAAATTCTCCCAACCTGAACCCATACTTTTCATTGAACAAATTTGAGAG
>JANCMA020430205.1:0-10995 GCA_024336925.2 Zoanthus solanderi
AAAAGTTCTGTTTTTTAAAATCTTTCTACATGTACAACTTTGTGTAATTTCTATTTTATTCTATTTGAACTGAATGTGCAATTTTAATTATGTATTTATTTAATTTAAAGATTTTTGTTTGGTCAAACGTTTGCTTCAAGTTCGTTAAGTTATGTAAGACGCGCCTTGCGATGCAGTGAACTCAGATTGCTTATTAAAAGGGTAAGTTACTTTCAGTTCGGAGTTTGTTTACAAACACACCCACTTGCTGGCAATATAATGCACTCGAAATTTTACATAATGAACTCGGTTTTCGCCTCGTTCATTATTGAGATTTCTCGTTCATTATATTGCCAGCGCGAGGGTGTATATGTAAACAAACTACTCACATCCAGTAACTAAACCTTAAATATACCCTTAAACATATATATATATATATATATATATCACATGAAACATTGCTTTGCCTCTGTTCCTCTAACGATGCGCCTAACTATTTTGTAATGTTTGTTATTTAACAATTATTCACCAAGGTGGAAGTGAATAATGGTGACAAATACCCAACACTCTCACTGACACTGAGGTGAATAATTTTTTTAGTATATACCACATAAGCTGAATAACTAGCCGACCAAAGAGTAACTTTATTTGTGAAAATTTGAAACCGAAGCGAAACAGGAAGCCATTTTGTTTTTGTTCTGCTGCTTGGAGGTGAATAGTAGTTAGCTGATCTCCTCCAAGGTAGTCAATCAGTGTGCGCGAAAAGTACTATTCACTTGTGGTATATACTAAAGCTTTAATATGCGTGGGTGCATGGTAGATTCTTTGTAGATTCTTAGTCTGCTCTTCAACTTGTAGAGAAAGTACACGTGAAAAAATAAGCAAGCAACTTCTTACCATCCAACAATTTAACATTAAAAATGTTGTGACCTTGTGTTTTTCATCAAACCTAAAATTACAACATCTATGTAGAAGATTAAAAAACTAAGTTAAAACAATACAATGTTGGAGTGGCAAGTCACTTATAAATTATATGCTAAGGTGTAAAATACACCACAATAATAAAATATTCAATTATGGCGCTAAAAAGTTTTAAAATGAATAGCAAACAATTTATTCTTATTGAAACTTGGAAAAGATGAAAATACAATTCACTGATAGTGATTCTACTTCTAGGTATAAACTCTTGCCATTTATTTAGGTCATAAGGGCGCAGCGTTCTTAACTGGGCTTTCCAATAGGCAATATATATAAGCAAACTCTCGGATGTACATCAGCCGGTATAATTTATCTAGCTTCTTTTAATAAATGTAAACTCAGCTGAACATCAAACGAAACCGAGTTCTTTTCTATCATTCGTTATTGTTGCTCGCAGCTCCAATGCAATTGTTGTGCTATTCCACTTCACCAAGTTTGTACACCGTGGTTTGGATGTTTCGGCCTCGCTCTGCATTAAATCACCTCCACTTGGCACTTGACCTCCACGGATTGAATTGCACAAGCGTTTCACACAGGCGACGAAATTCACTGGAATAGTATCAAACTCTTGTAAGAAATACGACTAAATGACAAAATAAAACGAGAAAAAATTGTACTCATAATCCAGGATGCTTCCACCCGGTGAACTAGCAAAATCCACAATCTATACACGAAATTTCAAGATTTCACGCCAACCTCAACGTTTCTGACCTTCCCGCCACCACCTGGGCCACATGTTTCTCCATACATCGTCGTCGGCCACGAGAACTAAATCACCCACCTGTACGTTTCTCAAAGGCAAACACCACTTCCGTCTTTCTTGTAAACTTGGAATATAATCCTTGAGCCATCGCTTCCTGTAATGATGTGCGAGCAGTTGTGCTTGTCTCCATTTCTTCCTTCTATACATATCTTTCTCATCGGGGTCGTTAATCGGGAGGTTCATAGATGGCCGTATATTAAAAAAAAATGGCTGGGTGTTAGTGGATCCTCGTCGTCAGGTCTAGCCGGATTGCGTGTCAGTGGTCTGGAGTTGGCTATGCGTTCTGCATCCGTGAATACTGTGTGTAGCATCTCCTCATCCGTCAGATCCTGTCCTAACACCAACTTCTCTTAACCGTACGCACTAGTCTCTCCCAGACTCCTGACATGTGGGAAGCTGCTGGTGTCTGAAAGTGCCAATCACACCCTACTTCACTGAGTTTGTTCTGTATACGCTGGTGATTCATTCTCTCCAGGGCCTCACGAAGTTCCTTGTCCGCCCCAATGAAATTGGTTCCATTATCAGACCAAATTTCCTCGTAAAAACCATGATGAAATCGTTAGTCTCTATAGACCTTGCGACCTCTAGATGAATAGCTTGTGAATTCATACAGACAAATATTGCTCCATAGCGTTTCTCTGTCGCTCTTCCTCTCCCAAGCTTCTTATAGAACGGTCCGAAGTAGTCCAGCCCGGTAAATGAGAATGGAGGTTCGTAAGGTGTGGGTAACTTTGCCATCTGTTGGGTTAAAGTAGGAGCTCGTTGTTTTCTACATACCATACAATATCGTCAGAACTTGCCTTATTGCAAACCCAAAACTGTTCTTGTAAGTTAGTTAACACCTATTCGTGTCAACAATGTCCGTTCCTTTCGTGAATATACCGGATTAGTATGAGTCACATGATGATCATGAGGTAGAATCATTGGGCTCATGGTATCTAGTGATACCGGGGCTCTCGAAATTCTTCCACCAACTCTTAAGACCTGATCGTCTTTCACGATAGGACTGAGACAGGCTAATGGGCTGTTTCCTTTAACCTTGCCCTCACCTCGGACACTCTTGAAGTCTTCTGGATACACCTTCTGTTGCACCAGTGCTACTACTTCTCTCTTTGCCAATTCAATCTCTTCGGTTGTGACATTCTTCTTTATCATCATAGCTCCAGTAGCTTTCGCAAGTCTAATCCATTGAGAAAATTTCAGCAGCCACGCCCATACCCTCAGCATCTTAAACCAGCTGAGTATTTAGTAAGCAAATTTCGCATAGGCTCCTTCAGCTGTGTGTTTTTCATTCAGGAAAAATTCTTTCCGGGTCTTAAGCGCCCCCTCCGGCACTTCAATGAGTTTCTCTTCAGGGCATTTCTCCTCCTCTTTATTGGATAAGAAACCTTCGATGGCCAATCCTCGGCTTGCATCCTCAGCAGGATTAATCTTTCCGGGACAGTGTCTCCAATTCTCGAGCAGTGTTCATTCCCTTATCTCTGTGATGCAGTTCGCAACGTATGTCTGGAACCTTTTGTCTCATTTCGAATATAATTCAGAGTAATCATGGTATTGTCCAGAAAACAGCTCTGTCGACTTCCAGCTCCAGCTCCTTTCTTATTGCAGTGTCCATCCTCGTAGCTAAAACAGCACTCTGCAATTCCAACCGTGGAATACTCACTGCTTTAAACGGTGTATTTCTAGACTTCCCCAGTGCAAACCATCCAGATAAACAACACGAAGATAGGATACGGCGCCATAGCCAACCTCGCTGGCGTCACAGAAGTGGTGAAGCTCTAAAGTGCATCCTCCACATCTCGGTGTTGAAAAGTAGCAACGTGGTACGGCAATACTGGTAAGCAGCTGCAAGTTACTCTTCCAGGAGTGCCATCGCTGTAGTATCGGTCCCCTCAGCGGCTCATCCCATTGCATCTTCCTTCTCCAGAGCTCCTTCATGATTTGCTTTGCATTAAGCATAACTGGGCTCCACCAGCCTCGGAGGGTCAAACACCGAACTGATCGTAGATAATAACCCTCTAATTGTATCTGGCTTATGCAGATCCACAACTTTGAAGCCGAATTTGTCGTCCTCAACATCCCACTTGACGCCAAGAGCTCTTTCCACTGGAAGTTTTTCAAGATCAAGGTCAACGAGGGACTTTGCGCGTCTGTCACTGGGAAAACTAGCGAGGACATCCCTGTCGTTACTTAAAACTTCGTCAGCTTAAACCCACCTCTCTCGCACAGTGCCATCACGTCCGCAGCAAATTGGGTTGCAATTTTCGGTGAACTTACTGACTTGAGTAGATCGTCAACGTAAAAGTTGTTCAAAACAGACTGTACTGTGTCTTCTTCAAAGCTCTTACGGTTATCCTTCGCTGTCCTTCGCAAACAAGAATTTGCTACGCATGGGGAATCCGTGGCCCCGAAAATGTGTACTGCCATTACATACTCATCTACTTGCACCTAGTCACTATCACTCCACCACAGCATCCTCTGGGAGTCTTGGTTCTCTTCTCTGACCCGGACTCGGAAAAACATACTCTCAATGTCCGCAACTACCGCAATTGGTTCCTGCCAGAATCACATCAGAACCCCCAGCATATTGTTTGTTCTGTCTGGGCCCTACAGGAGGTTCTTGTTTAAACTTGTACCATCCGTTTCTGCCGTAGCGTCGAATACAATACGCACACGCCATGGTGTTTTCTCATTTTGCTCACCAAAATGTGGCAAATACCAATTTTTTGGCCCAGTCTTTGATGCCTCAGTGGGAGACGTATGTCTTTGAAATGTAGTCTTCCATGGTCGACTCTTACATTTCTTTGAAGCCAGGGTTCTTTTCGAACTTCCTTCTCAGACTTTCAAGTCTCTACTGCATTATCTCTGTTATTCGGAAGCTCCACATTCTCACTTCTCCACAAGAGACCTGTCTCGTAGTGCCCATTAACTGATCTCGTAGTCTTTTCCAGGATGTCCTCTGCTCTAAGATCTTCTCTTGACACCATAAGTATCTTATATCTGCAGTGACTTGTTTGATTTCGTACCGATTTCGTCAAGTTTCCAAAAATTTTTAATTGGGATCTCTGAGATATTGATTGCGCGTGTCCGTGAAGTTTACATTAACCTCAGTTCCATGGTCATTCTTGTCCAATTTTCAAGTCTGTTCAATGCAGTTTCTACTTCACTAAATTCAAGGCAAAGTTTTGCTTTCGCTATTTCTGTACTTACGTGCCCCAAGTATGCAGCAAGTGATTCTGCTGAATTTCGCGTTCAGGGGCATTTTCCACTTCTCTACTTTCGCTGCCGATTCGACTCATGGCTTTCCAACGACTAACAACTTTTTAGTCAAGTCTGGATTAAAAGTTTGCACACCGGGATGGATGTTTTGGCCTTGCTCTGCATTAAATCACCTCCACTTGGCACTTGACCTCTACGGATTTAATTACACGAGCGTTTCACGCAGGCGACGAAATTCACTGGAGTAGTATCGAACTCTTGTAAGAAATAAGACTAAATGACAATATAAAACGAGAAAAATTGTACTCACAATCCAGGATGCTTCTACCCGGCGAACTAGCAAAATCAACCATCTATACACGAAATTTCAAGATAATTTTAAACACAACTCCAGCAAGTAATCAACTTCGATTAACAAAATTATGGTCTGTTTCGACTGCACGTGGGACAATGCTTAGGACGCCCGACAAGTATGGCCGAAACTGAGGCCAGAAAGGCTACTGCAAACATTAATTTATTAACGTGTCACAAGTCACAACAGCGATAAAAGCAAGCTCTATTCTTCAAAATAGAGAATTCAGCATTTTGTTGACCTCAATCAATGCCTCTGAATAAAAATTTCTCATGAATTCTTTTACCCTATAGTTCTATTAACAATTTTCAAAGCAATAACGACACTCTTCATTTTGCATTTTGGTGTATTTTGACATTTTCCTTCTCTTCTTCCTCCTCCTCTTCCTCTTCCTCCTCCTCTTCCTCTTCCTCTTCTTCCTCCTCTTCCTCCTCCTCCTCTTCCACTTCCTCCTTCTCCTCCTCCTTCTCCTCCTCCTCCTCCTCCTTCTCCTCCTCTTCTTCCTCCTCCTCCTTCTGTTCGTAAATTTTCGGTTTTCGAATGATGTTGGCTCCCTTATTTGATCCTGGCGGACATACGTTTCATTATTCACTTTGCACTGAAATCCACTAGTGATTGTATATATCATTCTTTTCGTTCTCACTTAAAAGTTTAATAGTGAAGAAGAACAGACTCAATGCAGAAAAACGGAGTTCAAAAAACAGTCAAATTAGGGCCGTACCTAGGATTTTTGTCTGCTGGAGCAAACACCGCACATCGTATACCCACAGGTTTTGAAGCTGTACGCGCGTTTTGTTTTTACAACTGCACAGAAGGTTGTCTCTAAGACTTTAAGGAAGCAAACAACAATGATGCTTTTTGTTTAAAGTGATCATAATTTACACCTTGTTTAGTCCCTCCCTCCCCACTCCCTTCCGCTATGGGCGGCCCTGCAAATACTTACAAAACCGACTTCGACAAGGTTAAAACCAAAACAGCTGCTAACACATTAAAAATCTTAGTTTTTAATCTTCTATATATAGATGTTGTAATTTTAGTTTTTATATTTTAAGCTGAAGAAGACCACAAGGTCTAAACGTTTTTGATATTAAATTGTTAGTTGGTAAGAAGTTGCCTTCTTCTTCTATTTTCACGTGTATTCTCTCTCTAAATAGATAACTTAGTTTTGTTACTTTGATATCTAAATTCCAACCATGCACACCTACGCAAAACAGCACTTGCACCATTTAGTTTATTAAGTGTTAGTTTAACCACTATAATTTTTCAAGTAAGAAATACGAGAAAGAATCGGTAATTGAATGTTTTTATTTCTTTTTTCTTTGTAGCTTGTGATAAAAAACTCGATGTTATTTATGGGATTCCAACTTCAACTTCAATATCAGCTGGAGAGTTCCAAGAGTTGAAATCCTTTATCAAAGATAACCTTCGTTTTCTTAACATAGCAAATGACAAAATACATGTAAGTTTTGTGCCATATTCAGATTCAGCAACGCAAAGCATAAAACTTGACCAGTTTTACACGCGACAAGCACTGGAAGCCGCTCTTGATAATATTCAACAGAGCGGATCGGGTTTCAACATCGCAGAAGCCCTCAATAGAGCTTCTGATAATGGCTTTACCATATTTGGAGGAACTAGACCAAGCATCCCAAAAGTTATGATCCTGCTGGCACCCAAATCAACGAGCACTCAAGCTGCTGCCGCTCAGGCCGCGACTAAACTCAAGAGTGTTGGGGCCAAGCTTATAACTGTAAGCTGGGGACCTGATCAAAACAACCAAAACATCTTAAAAGCAATAAGTTCGCAGCCGAAAAGAAAGTTCAGCTATCACTCCCCTGATGTGATTGGCTTAAACGACGAAACAAACAACATCATCAACACCGCATGCTATTGTAAGTATGACGAAGAAGGGAAGGGGGCTCATTTTAGCTTAATGACTTCATGTATCGCAAAAATAGTGGCTATTACAATTCTTCCTTTCATAAAAGTATTAGAGGACAATTTTAAATTTCCTCGTTGTTTTTCTTTCAAAATAATTGTTTCTGTTTTATTAATTTCTCAGTTTTTTCTAAACTAGCTTATTTTGAAGTAGAACATTGAGAATCTTTTGCGGTCTTTAATCTTTTCACAAAGAAACATAGAAAAGTAGCTAGACTGTAAGAGCGGTAACAAACTAAGAGTGATAACAATCGTGATATTCAATTCACTAATCAGAAATGCCTAGTTCTGTATCTAACCTGGAGAATTTTTGAACAAAATCGCAGCTTACAAGTTATCGCTGTAAAAAACGTTTAAGAACCAAAATAGATAAACAAGGCGAGGCTATCTAATTTATTTTCCTGTTTTACAAACATTTAGGCCAAAAATTCAAGATCGAAGGGCAAAAATGAAAATAAAAATCCAAAAATATGCTTTTTAGTACAGTACTTGGTACATTTACAGTTTATCATTGTAACAATCCTTATTATATTCGTCACGCGCACGTGAAGCTGTTTAATCCTTGTCACTAATTTTTGGTTGCACAATCTATAAAAAATAAATACTTTATTTAATGTCAATTGCGAAGGAAGTGGTTGCCCATTCTTCCTAGCCAGAGGCTAATGTTTAATCGCTCGACGGCTCAGATCTTGGCGTGATAGTCAAATTTGCAGAGCAAGAAAAATGGGAGTACCCGGAGAAAAACCTTCGGAGTCAGATCTCAGCCCACGTGTGGAGCCCAGGACACATCTAGGGTCGTAGAGGTGGGATGTGCGACTGATGACCACTACGACAACCTGACTTACCAGAATAGAATGAACCGAGAAGTATCGAGTATACTCTGCCGTACTTATAAAGCTGAATATTAATAAACAAAGCGATTGAAATATACAGTGTCATTTTCTAAAACAAAGGTAATTTTATTCAAAACATGCAATAAAGCAATCAATTTTTTTTTTATTAAGATTGGAATGAATGAAAATGCTGTTTAAGGAATAGAAAAAAATTGTACTTTTTAAACCTACTCTGATGAAACACGATATTGAAATTAAGGATTTTAAAAGCTTTCGAGGAACAGATTAAGATTTTTCTCAGAAATTCATTAGCTCTTCGAAATATTAACACTTTAGAAGTATATTTTCTCGTAAGCCTTTTCTTGGCTTTCTACTACACTTTATGTAAAAGAAAATTCCGGGAATCCTTTCGGCGGCATCATGAATATTTCTAAGAATTCACCTTACGACCGCTTGAGTGAACATAATTATGACCGTGAATGCCTCCTTTGAACTTTCTGAAGTCTGCCGCTGTTGTGGTTGCCAAGCGATGAGAAGTCGGCGGGTTGTACCGGCCAGTGAAGTAGGAGTTGAAATTTACGCGCCAGCAAAACCAGAATCTGTCAATAGACAAAATGCACCTTTGCCATTTTAAACGTTGTGAGAAACATTTTCATATAAAATTATCATAAAGGATAGTGCACGATTTAGGTATTGTGAAAAATTGTCACGTTTTGCATTGTACTTAAAGTTGACGCTATTAATGTCAATCTTTCAAGACAAAGTCAAAAACTATTTTGTTGTTTTTTCTTCTCGGAAATTTATCAGTTGTTAGAAATATTAACACTTTAGAAGAATATATTCTCGTAAGCCTTTTCTTGGCTTTCCTTCTACACTTTTTGTAAAGGAAAATTCCGGGAATCGGCGCGGGCATCATGAATATTTCTAAGAATTCACCTTACGACCGCTTTAGTGTTACATGATTGGAATAAAATTCTTCAAACCAATATTGCGTGGTAAACCACGTTTTGAATCCGATACCAAATCAAAAAAAAAAAAAAAAAAAACCGTTGAGGATTATCGGTAACGTCATTGCGTATCTGCATTTATTAGACTGACATCGATAGCAGAGTAAGCTTTAACCGGAATACATTTGAGACCCTCATCAAGGTCGTTGTAATAGAAAAGACAACGAATCTTTATGAGTGGCAGTGTGTGATCAAAAGGGAATTTCCCCGAAACACTTATGTAGACAACATCACGTAAACATCTATTATCTTAAAAATTGGGTAAACAAACTAGAAACTTCATTTGCCAACCGGCAGCCGTAAAGTTAGAATTACCACTGCAGGATTTTGAGTGTTTTGAACAGCCATGATTTTTCTTTTTATCGGCAGTATAGTGTTTTTTGGAGTTTACGTTTTTCAAATGGTGTCGCTGGCAATGTATTTACGTTCTGTGTTTCATGATCCAGATATGGCACACTTGGTCTGGGCTCAAGTGCCTGGTTTGTTAACATGGTTGGGTTTAGTTTTAGGTTGTTTTGGTGAAAGACAGATCAAGCGCATGTGGATTGTTTGGGCGCTTTACACAATTGGGTTTGTTACATCTGTTGCAGCAATTTTTTCACAAGATGTCGGAAAGCTTGACAAGTCAAAGTTTTTTGGTCCAAATGTACTGAAAGCAACGTTGTGTCTTGCACCAGCTCTGCTAGTGCTGCTGATCAACACGACGCTTTCTGCCAAAAAAAATCCCAAGTTAGTCGAAAGGCTATCGATTACAATAGCCGTCGATCTGTTTGACGGAATTGAAATGCTTGAAGTCCTAATATATCAAGGTAAAGGATTTGACATACCGAAAGACATGATGGTGGCCATTTTGGTTTTCGCAAGCCTCTGTTTTTTGGTCTCTTCATTGGCATTGTACGAGCACAAATTCAAGTTCAGAGTGCCTTATTACCTTACCATAACTGGTGAAGTAAAAAATCGCCGTCGCACGACTCGCCTGCGGGCTGGCATTCAAATTTTGTGCGTGAACTTTATTTTCTTAATATTACGAGGAGTTCTTTGGGGTAAATATGAATTCAGTGCGCCAATATTTATAACGAAAAACGTACTATGTATCGCTTCATGCATTATTGATATGATTTTTGTCTGTAACACTGATGATACAAGTGAGGAATTCGTCGTTTGACGTTTACGAAATCTTTAATCGTTATATTCGTTTGATACTCGTGAAGAGTAACGGATAACAGATGACGAAGTGAAAATGGAAGTTCACGAACAGCAGATGCTCTGTAGGGTTTGATACAATAGCAAAAAATGAACTATTTTACACAATATTCACTAGAAACAACCAGTGGACTCTGTAGGGTCTGTAGACTATAGTAACAAATGAACTATTTTACACAATATTCAGCAGAAACAACCAGTGGGCTCTGTAGGGTCTGTAGACTATAGCAACAAATGAACTATTTTACACAATATCCAGCAGAAACACCCTCTGGACTCTGTAGGGTCTGTAGACTATAGCAACAAATGAACTATTTAACACAAAATCCAGCAGAAACAACCAGTGGGCTCTGTAGGGTCTGTAGACTATAGCAAAAAATGAACTATTTTACACAATATTCAGTTGAAACAACCAGTGGGCTCTGTAGGGTCTGTATATAGACTATAGCAACAAATGAACTATTTTACACAATATTCAGTTGAAACAACCTGTGGACTCTGTAGGGTCTGTAGACTATAGCAACAAATGAACTATTTTACACAATATTCAGCAGAAACAACCAGTGAAAAACAGTTTGCAAGCTATAGGATATATAGCTACCATTTGATTTCAAACATTTAATGATAGAGTTTCATATAAAATATTGATTAACTACTTGCTTTTTGTTTTAAATTTTCAACACCTCGTTAGTTTAATTTTTTTCTATATTGATATATAATTTA
>JANCMA020430311.1:0-20840 GCA_024336925.2 Zoanthus solanderi
CTTGGTTCGGTTGACGGTAAGATAGACTGCATCCCAAAGAATGAGGAGAATTATATCTCATTCTCCAAGGAAATTGTGATTGGGAAATACATAGATAAAGAGAAGGAGTCTAAACGTGAAATACGATTCCTTGACTCGTTGAGGTTCATGCAATACCCCCTTGCCAAGCTAGCATCCTATCTAACTAGAGATTCTTTTAATAATCTATCAAAATCATACCATGGGGAAGAATTGGACTTACTCGTGAGAAAAGGTGTATTTCCTTAGGACTGGTTCGATTGTTTTGATAAACTTAGTGTAACAGAAGTACCGCCTAAGGAAGGTTTTTACTCTAAACTTACAGACGAACACATTTCAGACGAGGACTATGCTCACGCACAGAAAGTATGGAAGACATTCAACATGAAAACCATGCGTGATTATCATGACCTATACATGAAATCTGACGTACTTCTATTAGCAGATGTTTTTGAAAATTTCAGAAAGGTTTGCATGAAGTACTATGGTTTAGATCCAGTATATTATAAGCGGATTTTCTAAGACCTTCAGCTGTTTAAACCTGTATTTATCTGTAAAGCGCTTAGAGCTCTAGGATAAGCGCTATATAAATATTGTATTATTATTGTTATTATTATTATTATTATTATTATTATTATTATCATTATTATTACTATACTACACCATCACTAGCTTGGGACGCTATGTTAAAAACGACCAAGGTTAAGTTAGAACTTCTCACTGACCATGAAATGCATCTGATGATTGAAAAAGGCATTCGTGGCGGAGCGTCTATGATATCAAACAGACATGCTAAAGCCAACAACCCTTACATGACTGACTATGACTCTAACCTTCCTACTATTTACATACAATACTTTGACGCTAATAACTTATACGGTCATTCCTTATCACAGAAACTACCATTCCGTGGGTTCAGGTGGATGACTGAGGATGAATTAACAAAGTGGAGAGATATAGCATGCTACCTTGAGGTTAACCTTAAGTAACCGGAACATCTGCATGATCTCCATAACGATTATCCTCTAGCACCAGAGACTATCAAAATGGACAAGGTTAAGAAACTTATACCTAACCTAAATGACAAAGAGAAGTATGTCGTTCACCATGAGACTCTAAAATTATACCTAGAACATGGACTGGAAATCACAGAGATTCACAGAGGTATTTCCTTTGAAGAATCTGAATGGATGAAACCCTACATTGACTTTTAAACCAATCTAAGAGCTCAAGCTACTAATGATTTTGAGAAGGAGTTCTTCAAATTAATGAATAATTCAGTCTTCGGTAAGACCATTGAGAATGTGAGGAACTATGTTGTAAATATAAAATTGGTGAGTAATGTGAAAAAGGCACGCAAGCTCATTTGTAAGCCAAATTTTGGTCATCGCACCATCTTCTGTGAGAAAAGTAACTTTGTAGCTATTTACATGGGAAAGACAAAAGTTTTATTGAATAAGCCGATCTATGTAGGCATGGCTGTACTTGATCTCAGTAAGACGTTAATGTATACGTTTCACTATGGGTACATAAAACCAATGTATAGAGATAGAGCTAAACTACTCTTTACTGACACGAACAGTCTTATGTATGAGATAAAAACGGAAAACTTTTACAAAGACATTTCACCTGACGTACACAATCAATTTGATACCAGTAACTACTCACCAGACCATCCATCAGGTATTCCCACTGGCATTAACAAAAAGGTTATTGGGTTGTTTAAGGATGAGGCTGGAGGACAACTGATAATAGAGTTTGTTGGTCTGAGAGCTAAACTATATACCTTCAAGACGGAAAAAGGTTTTGAAATTAAGAAGTGCAAGAGAATTAAGAAAGCTGTCATCAAGAATGATATAACCTTCAATGATTACCTCGAGTGTCTTAAAAACAGCAGACCTATGATGAGGAAGATGAATGTGATACGTTCCAACAAACATGAAGTTTACACCGAGACTGTAAACAAAGTGGCACTGTCTCACGAGGATGATAAGCGTTTCATCCTAGAGGATGGTATTAAAACACTTGAACATGGACACTATCTTTTAAGGACATCTACTGGAGGTAACTCTGTATCTTCGGGAACGACTTGAAGTTCCTCTCGGACAAACAATCGTTTTGGCCCACTATCCAAGTAATACAACACAGGCTGATCCATTGCTAACACAGATCTTCCCACGTCAAAAATGCCTATACTCCATATGGGGTCAGTGGCATGTTGCCTATCACCTCCTTCATATTCACTCGGTGCAAGTAAATACCTTATTTGCACACCAGGAGAAAGTCGCATCTCCTTGTGACCAACGGGTCGTTTGTAGTCTATCTTTTTGTCCACCACTTCTTTCATAGCTATAGCCTCCACTGGCTCTTTGCCTGTCACGCGTTTTACCTCACTATTCAGCGACTTCAAAACACCTCGCAGCCTGTTCAACCAAACCCTGCTTCTCTCACCTTTTTCCATCAAAAACTCTTGGGCATATTGATGACTGAACAATTTCTCAGACATGTTCTGAATGTTATGTTTGCCCTTTCCACAATAGCTTGAGCTCTATGATTTTTGGCTTCACTTCGTTGAATATGTACTTTGGTCTTTTCCAGTAACTTGGTGACATCACCCATAAACTCTTTCCCAGGATCGATTATTAAAGTATTGGGTAATTTCAGCTTCTTTCTCGCATAAATCTTTTCAAAAGCTTTGGCAACGCCAGCCGAGTTTTTACTTGACAATGGCTCGGCGTCAATATATCTCGAGGCTACATCCACTACCACCAAGGCGTATTTTTCCCCTTATCAGTAGGTAAAAATAACAAGTCTGCCTGTTGCAAATAGTTCCGTTTGTCAACAACCCAATGGGCTCTCGGTATATATTTTGGAGCAGGTAGATAAATCTGCCATATCGCTTGTTTCTCTAACCATCTCTTCGCTAGATCATCATCGCTAGATCGCTCAGCTAATTTTGGAATGGCAGCATACCCTTTCCAATATCCTTGCGTGCTATAATATATTTCTCCAAGCTTGTTATCCATCATGAATTTAAAAGTATTAGTATTTAACTCTAAAACAATATGGACTTGGCAGTTTCACAGGAACTCAATCCAAACAGATACCCTCGGGAAGCCTATGGGTTGAAAGCTGAAGCTACATTACATCGAATTAAATTAAACCCCTCTTCTGTGAACCCAGGTGAAACATTGTATGTCAATATCCCAAAACTCGCTGAAGGTATTGTCATTGTTCCAAACAGTGTTGCACTTGTATTCAACTTATCCGTGGTCGGTCACGCAAACAATACTCTTGTGAACAATGTGGCTCGAAACTTGGTGACTAATTTCAAAGTTAAATTTGGTGGGGAGATTTTGCAAGATACTCAGAGATATGATCTTTTCCAAACTTACAATGATCTTTTTCTCACCAAGGAAGAAAGGGAGGATAGGTTGAAGCAAGGTATCTCCTCTGTCAACATGAGGAAGCTTCGCATCAACGCTGGGGACAAAGTCACCACAGATGCAGGGGAGGTAGTGCTGGCCGCAATACATAATACCAAATATAGAATTCCATTGGATCATCCTATCCTCAATGATTATGGAGTCTTCTTCCCAAAAGCTCTTCCCAATCATCTTCTATTTGAGTTAACGTTCGCACCCGTCAAAGATATTGTCATCTATTCTGATGAGACTAAACCTCCAAATTATATGATTACAAACTTGGAGTTAGAATATCAAGCTATCGCGAGTGAGTATTTGGCAGAGCAAGCTAGATCTTCCTAACAGGTAAAGGGTTCTTCTATGAGAATATCCTTCTTCACAAACAATTCACCGTCTCCAAAACTAATGATAGTGTTATCAATGAACATGTCAACATACCAAGGAGATCGATGACTGGCATCTTGTGTCTTTTCACGGAAGCACACACCGCTGGAACGCGTGACTCGGAGATGTTTGTGAACCCTAATATCAAAAGTATTTTTGTGAATATAGATGATATTCCCAACCGTCTTTCCTCTAAAGGTATGGAACCCACTGATACATGGGAGTCTATTAAGAAACGTATGGGTAAAGATGGTTGGTTGAAAGAAAAGAATTTTTACACGGCTATAAATATGCGTTGTGGATTGATTTACGAACCTATCCTGACAATGGGGTTCATGGAGGTGGGTTGACTTTGAACATTACTCGAGATGGGGTGAAACTTGAGATTAAAAGGACAGTGGGAGGATCAGGGAATATGACCTGTTACATGTTTGTCATCGCCGATGCATTAATTAAGGTGCAGAGCTCCAACTTAAAAACTATTCTCTATTAAACTTTCTACAACTTTTTGTAATGTGAATCACATTACAAAAACACAACACGTTCATCAAAAGAATTCCTAGCCATTTCTCGAGCGGTTTTAATAACATTATGGGGTGTGAGTTGTACTTTCTTAGCGAAACTCTTCCTTGTCAAACCGAGCTGCTTCATATACTCTGGATTCAAACATAAATATAAATAGATGACTGCTCCAGCCACTGATTGAGGATAGGCGCGTTTTGAATAATTTTCTAACAATTGACAAACTTCGGTAATGGATTCCCAATGAAACTGATCAATCCCTGCTAATTTCATCATCCATGGTAAAAGTTGAGTGGGGGTAATGGAATAGGAACGAGCTTCAGGGAAAGCATTCATATACTTTACAATACTTTGTGAAAAAACATGTTTTGTGATATTGAATTTATTTCGAATGTATTTTGAGGTTCGATTAATCCCAAACTCTTGATAGACATAAAACAAGCAAACAGCTATTATACCAACATGATATTCGCCATGGGTAAACTTTCCTTCAACCTCACAAATATGTCGGTATTTATCCTCTATAACATCTCTTATCGCACGTGAGATTTCAACATGGTGAGCTTCAATCACCTTCTGGGCACTGCCTTTTGGTTTGGGGTACCACTGCCGACTACATCGGCTTCTATCTCGGTTGTACCAATTACACTCATTTATGAAATCTATTGTTTCAAACACAAGACCACACTCAGAGCAAACACGCAACCCAGCTTCATCTGTATAAGTATTCATATGCTTACATTCATTACAAACTGGTTGCTCCTCTACGAAAGTATTTTGGAAATACTCATAGATATCTCTAGAGTCATATGGATCAGCCATCTGAGTTTAAAACGTATGAATGTTAGTAATAAGATAAAAATAACAATTTTTAAAGATGCAAGAACTTCATGATAAAACACCCTTTCATTGCATCATCACAGGGCCAACAAACTGTGGTAAAACACAATATCTCATTGAACAACTTCGTGGTCCATTCAAAGGTGTTTTTGATTACATTGTTTTAATATGTCCTACTTATGAAAAGAATAAAACTTATGAAGGGTTTGGTGAAAATGATCCACGGTTATTAGTAGTCTCTCCAGATGCAAGTAATTGTGATGAGATTAATGATCTACTAGAACATTGTACCACTTTGTTTTCAGATACAAACACTTTGTTGGTTTTAGATGATTGTGCTGTCTCCAAAGATTTGAAAAAACGTTTGAATCAGTTTATCAATCTCGGCTTCTCTGGAAGACATATAGGTTTATCAGTTTGGGTACTAACTCAACAACTAACTTCTATAGCGAAACCTTTCCGTGAAAATGTGGCATGTGTCGTCGCCTTCCACAACCCATCACAAATTGGAACAAAGACTCTCTTTGAAGATTATGGGGGAGACTTGGATGTTGACACACGAAAGAAGTTTGTGGACATTTTGAAGTCAGAAAGATATTCAAAAATATGTTTCTGTTTGAGATATCCGTTTCATATTTACCTAGAAGTTCCAGCTGCATCCATTTAAAGATGAGACAACCTATGTTTAAAAGATGGCAGACTCAGTGATTAAAGAATATGTTGCTATACATGCTGATAAGAAACCTTCAGAAGTTCAGAATGAACTCGCATGCAAACGAGAGGCGCTTGCTATTCTTGCAACGCTTGGTACTACCAAGCAATGGATAGGTGAGAACTTCTCTTTGGGAGATGTCAGCAGATTCTCAGATCAAGATGTTGAAAAATACTTTGTGAGGTATCAATCTGTTTTAGGGAAACGTGTCACGGGTGATCTCGCAGATGCAATTATTGATGTTGGTGTTAAGGCTACCTCCTATGTACTACCCATAGATGCTGTTGATGAAACTACAAAAGACCTCAAAAAGAATGACTTAGTGATGCGTGAACTGAGCACGTTTACAGGCTACCTTGCATTGAATGAAGGAAGACTTGTAGCACTTGCTGCAGAACTTTTCTTTCTTGCTAAGCATGTTGATATAGAAAAAACCAAAGGAATGCTCAACAGAAACTCAACAACCTGTAGAACCTCTGTTGTCAGCTCTTGAGTAGACGTCTAAGCATAGTTGAGCAAGCTTTTGAGCACACTACTTAGGTGACCTAAGCACCTCTAGTTTAAAAAAATGATATTTTAAAATCACCTATTGAGTTAAAAGACAACAACCTCCATAGAAACCTACAAAATGAATGATATATTTGTTCCACTTTTTGAAAAATTCCATTGGGAAAGGGTCATCGTTGATGAACCTACAACCCATATCTTTACAAAGGGAAACTCTGATTTTGAGTGGACCACCTCGAAGGTTTATGTGGAAGGTGAAAATGGTGCCGAGCTCCCAATCTTCTTTGAATTAGCAAAGAAAAAACTGTTGCGAGTCAATGGCCTATGGCCATTCACTCTATCAAAAGAACATTAAACCGATGACAATCTTGAAGGGTTTCAAGTTTGTTACCCGATAACAGGTGAGAATTTTAAAAGCAACAAGGCTGAGAGAGCTACTCAGCATGTTTTTGATAAAATGAATATCACGGTTTCTGCTATGAAGAAGTTTGGAGAAGAGGAAAACCTGCCACATCCAGCCTTCAGCTCTTATTTGGTAGCTAAAGAGAGAGATGATTGGGCTTATGCAGTTAAGCCAATCTATAATCAACCAAAGACAACCACTAAAGCTGGTAAAAAGTATGTCGATCACAATAAACCAGCTAGAGCATACATCAAGCTCAATACCAGAGGTAAAGGAGAAGATATAGAGTGTTTCACACCGATCTATGGGCCTGGTGACAAACCTCTTTCTCCTTGGAAGTGTATGGGTATCTTTGGACATTGCCAGCTCGTTGTAAAATGGGACGGCATTTTCTGGGGGTCTCATGGTAAGAACAGTCATGGAGCCTCGATTCCTTTGAGGGTTAGTGAAATGAGTTTCACCCCTGATGTGGTGAAAAGAGGTGTACCAAGCAGGAGAATGCTTCCCCCTATTAAAGTTGTAGAAAAGGAGGAAGAACATGAGGATGAACTTATCCTCTCATATAGTGATGATGATTTCTAATTCCTCAAACAACAACAACACTAATTATACTAGAGAAGTAGCGACCTTAAGGGTCACGTTAAGCAAATCACTAAAGTACCTTCTGAGTTAGAAGCGAAAGCTCCCAAGAAAGAAAAAAATCCTAAGAAAGTAGCTGCAGGTAAAAAGCTTGCAGACTATAATAAAATGATAAAAGCTGCTTATGATAGAGAGAAGAAAGCTGAAGCTGACAAATCTTCTGGAGGGTGGCCTAAACAATCGATTGCCATAGGTGTTATCGTCTTAAGGATTACAGCCTACAACCTGTACTTGAGATATAGAAAAAAGGACGACATATATCCAGTGGTTTATAAAGAACCACCACCCCCTCCGCCTAATACTCCAGAGGTAAAAACATCAAAAATAGGTATGCAGTGATGATGAAAAATATTGACTGGAATCTTAAAAGTCCTCCGATGGAAAAAAGAGTGTAGAAGTTATGACCTTAAAAGAACCGTTCATCCTTACCTAAAACATGTCGGGTAAAGAAGAGAACAAACTTGTCAAAGTGGTCACCGATGCCGCGGTACTGATGGGTATCACAGCGGGCATTGGATTTGTGGTGAAAAAGATGTTAAAAGAAAACTTTCTTGGTGATCCAAGTTCGAATGTGATGAATTACGCTAAGTTCACAGGGGTTCTTGCAGGATCCATGGCTTTGAAAACCTATTTAGAGAATCAGAAAATATTACCTAAAACATTATAATGAAAGCATTATTTACAGTAGCATCACTTTACGGACGAATATTCTGAATGAAACGTTATCTGACCCATTCGTAAGAATACCTATCGGTACTGCTCTTGTAACAGCCTTCTTGAAATACATGTATGAAAAAAGACGGCAAATTGATTTAGAAGAATATGATGATGAAGATATAAAAGAAGATGGCGTCTGCAATGGCGATGATGGTGGGCGGAGCGGTTCTTAATGCGACAATATTTGTCGGTGGACCTTACCTTGCAAAATATTTGTCAGAGAATGATAGTAAAGAAATTTTATATGAAAAAGAGAGGCAGGATAAAGCCTTGGAAAAATACCAAAAATATTATGCAGCTTATGAAGAGAAGAGGAAAAAGTTCCTTGATTGGGAGGATGAGAATAGAAGTAGCAATGCTATTGCATCCCGTAACTTTGCAAATACGGATGAGGCTTTGAAGTATTACAACAAGATGCATGAAGATGAACATCTTGACTCTGAACCTCCACAATTTGGACATTATTGTAAACCTTCCAAAGGTCAAAAAATGGTTGAGATGGTTTATGTGGGTGGAGGTATGATGGCTTTGGGGTACTTAGCTAGCCGATGGTTTTGAGAGGATTTAAAGTTTTTCTTTACTAGTTTTCAAGTAAAGAATGGAAGAAGGTGGACGTGATACAGATCGCCTTAAAACTGATGAGAATTATGATGATAGAGCTGGTGCTGGCCCCATTACTAATCCTTTCGATCCTCTTCCAGGTGGTGATGATGATAGGAATTGCTAACATATTGATTTGAGTTGGGACGAACATAAAGTCTTATCCTCTACACGGCGCGGGTCAGCTAAAGACACAAGGTCAAAATTGGCTGAACTTGAAAGTAGTAAATATGAAGCTATTAATGAGTTGTTGAGTAAATACCCCAAAGCCGACCTTTCCAAAATAACAGCTAGTAAAGATGAATTTGGTCGGACGATGGTGTATCTGTTAAGAAAAGGTATTGCTGCAAAATTTCCACTCTTAGATGATAGCACATTAGGTAAGAGTGATAAAGGAGCTGCTCTAGGAACAACGCTTGAGGTAGCGCTCGGAGATAAGGCTGAAAAATTCCTCGAGGATAATGATGAAGTTATGCAATCACTAGACGAAAAAAAGCTTTGGAAAAAAATAAAGAGTATGATTAAGCACACCAAGAGAATGTTGATTTACAATTAAGGTTACATTTAACAAACAAAGAACTTGATGATTTACGTCAAACTGCAGCTCAACGAGGCACATTATAGAAATGTCATTGAAAGAAATACACAGCTTGAGATTGATCTTAGAAATGCAGGTGAGGATCAAAGAGCAGAACTTGCTCGGGAACTTGCAAGAGGAAGAGCTGAGATTGAACGGTTGCAAAGAGATAGAGATAGTGTGAACCAACGTAGAACCACAGCTGAAAAACAGGTGGAGGTTTACGTAGAACTATAGAAAGATTAGAAAGACAGATTGATACTTTATGTAGAAATGCACCTGAAAAGGCGGGTGAAATTCAAAGAGTTCAAGGTGAAATTGAAAGGTTGGAAGCGGAGAATGAAAGGATACGTGAGAATATGTCTTTGAAAGATAGGATCAAAGAGATTTTCAAGAAGCATGGTTTCACAGCGGTTGTTATTATAACAGCAGTCTCCAATAGTTGTTATTGGAGTGATAGTGTCCAATCTGGAGAAAGGGTTAACTACTTTGGGTAAAGGGCTAGGCAATGGCTTGAAGGATATTGGTAAAAAGGTGGGTGAAATCTTACCAGGGATGGTGGGTGCTATTGCAAGCTTTATCTTCAAAACAGCAGGGGAGGTGGTGAGTTTTCTAGGGAAACATGCTTGGTTATTGATAGTACCCTTTGTATTATATCTTGTACAACAATTTAAAAGGAAACGAAGTTAGTAGATAAAGATGACTATTTTGACATTGAAAATCACTGAACCTAAAACAACGGTTCATTTGAGTCTATCTCTGAATGATAATGTGCGAGAGATACAAGTCATTGACTTTGTTCGCATTAGAAAACCTTTTGTGAATAAACAGAATATGCCTCAACATATTTTCAAAGTGGGAGATGATGGGACAGAGACTGAACTTATTCGTTTCAAGGTGCCTGGTGATTGCCCTATTGAGGAAATGCAAGATCTTTTCAAGATGTTGAATAAACAGTTTGACATAAAAGTTGATGGTGATTGGTATTTCAAATCAAAAGATAAAGTCCGGCTGACTAAAGGTTTATACACTGAATTTGGGGTGCCTGAAATTATTGAAAAAGGTAAACCTTATCCTTTGTTATGGAAGAATTCTGATGCACAAAATTGTTTTAGTATATTGTGATATTGCAGAGAAGCAGAGCTCCTATGATAATATTGTTGGGTTTAGACAATTTAGTACCCCATCTAAATTACTAGCTGTTGTACCCTCACAGCATTATCCAGTGTTACGAATGAAATCACATCAACGTTCCTTTTTGAGTTATCGATCACCAACATGGATGGAAGCGTTCCAACTTTTGGAATGAACTCATTTGTAATCACCTTAAAAGTTTCATAACTGTGTGAAATAAACATGGATGACTATAATAAGATATATCCAGAATTAGCAACAGGTGAAAATTTTAGGTTGAAACACTGTTCAGTGTGGTTGACTTACCTTGAAAGAGAACTTGCTACACGTTTGAATATTTACAAGAAATATAAACGTACAAGGAGTCTATTTTTGAACATAGCAACTGCAAGCGGTACCTTATCTGTAGGTAGCTCTTAGTACAGGCGGCCTTGGTACAGGAATCACTGGAGTGGGGCTTCCTGTGGTGGTGAGCCTTGGTGCGCTCGGAGGTTTTTGTGCTATCACTAGTGTGATCAGTGGTAGTTGGGCGAAGATGATTTCCAAGAATGTGAGCAAGCATGAGATCACTGTATCACTATGCAGTGCGAAGTTAAATACAATCAAAGATCTTGTTTCCAAAGCGCTCATAGATGAAAAAATTAGTCATGAAGAATTTCTTCTCGTGAAGAGTGAGATTGACAAGTATCATAGTATGAGAAATTCAATACGACAGAAATATAGGAAGGAGCCTTCACAACCAGGGAAAGTGAACAACCTGATATTGAAAAAATCAAAAAGGATATCCGTGATGAATTGATGAAAAAACTTCTCACGGGAGAAGTGGGAAAGCCCTCATAAATTGTAACTGCTTCACGTTTGTAGTGGGTGGCTATCCACCAACCACTAATGATATGCCACCTGCCTATAATCCTGATTATTGAATAGAGAGAAAAGTGCTTGCAAATTAGCATGACAGTGTTGCTGTATCAAAAGGCACTTTCTAAATCATTTCATAAGGCTTAAAGTATTGCTTCTTACCTTTCAAATATTAGTGCGTGGAAGAAATTTCAAGAACGTTATCCTCATGCTGACTTGTCTCAATTTTCACACACAGATTGGGATGATGCTGTGTATTTCAAATCTAAGAATGATTGGTTGATACAAGTTTTTGACAAAAGAGGGTCTAATAACTATCATTATATTCCAGAGATTAAAAAGGCTATGGTTCATCCAGCAATAACCCATCATGTTGTCATACATCATTCAGTAGTTACAAATCTCTCAAATTTCCCTCAAGAGTTATTGTTGAATCCAAAACCAAAGTTACCTGTTCCAGCGCTTGGTCATGCAGATAAACCTCTAACCTTTGATTTCTCCAACCTTGAAATCATTGTAACACCGAAAGATTCTTTCAAGATGAAGTTCAGAAATATCTTTGAAGATAAAAAGTTAACTCATCATAGTGGTAAAGAATCTCATAGATGGTTGACTTCACCAGGTATGAACTATTGGCCACAGCAATTAAATTTTGCTGTTTGGTGTGCGACAACTGGTTGTGGGATAAGTTCCAAAATGTTGTTTGATGATGGGTTACCCAAGCAAGTGAAATCATTTCTATGGTTTCATGTGTATTTTACAATACGTAGAATCTTGCATGAACTTGGGGAAATACAGAGTTCTGTAGCGTTTCCGGGTGATGATGCTTATGATCAGAAAAAGAACCCCTATGATGTTCTATCTTACAATAGGTTATGTAATGAGTTTGGGATTTCCCCAAGTACAGATTTTCGATTTCATGAAAGAATGAATGAAGGATTAGGTAATTTCTATATTTACTTTTCTCATAAAGGATATGTGAAAACAGAAGCAAGTTATCCTGGAACGTTCAAATTCTCTGATGAAGGAGGAAAGGCTCTAGATGGTAACTTAATACAATATATTACAAACGATCCCTCTGAGAATCAATATGAACATTTTTTTCTACCAGTATCCTATGGTTTATCAAAAGCTGGGCAGGCAAGATTGAATCAATCTATTGAAGCGTTTGTCTATTGTATTTTAGGTGTTCAAGTAAACGTACGAAGTTCTATACTTGGTGACATTGGTAGTGCACAGGAAGTCAAACGTGAATTTTTAGTGTTGTTAGAAGATGCGGCGAAGCAACCTGATATTAGTAAATCTGTTCAAAGATTTCAACTTGCTGTCCAGGAAGCGAAGGTAAAGTTAGATTTAGCTATATTTCCAGGAACATGGTTAGTCTAGGTTGGTCTTGAACACGGTAAGTACTGTTGGGTATAACAACAAGTTGATACGTGTGAATAGTATGATGCACCTTGGAGTGAATTCTGATGTGAATGTTGATGGAACTGTGGATGTAGGTATTAGACATAATCTTGGGAGTAGTAAAAAGTTACCACATATGTTACGAAAAGTTTGTGATACTATTAATAAAGATATTGAAAGTCTTGATGATAAGACTGTTCCCGAAACTGTGAAAAGAATACAAAGCCAACATGAAATCAATATAATAGTAGTAACAATAGCTGCTGCTGGATTAGCATGGATGTTGTTCCATTGAATTTGTAACGCGAAAAACGTTACAAAATAATTCATCTATGATTCAACCAACAGCTCTACATTCTTTACAATGAAATTTATTTCTACCATGTTCACAGATTCCTTTCCCTCCACATTCTTTACAATAATATTTTTGTTTTCCATGTTTACAGATCCCTTTCCCACCACATTCTTTATATTTATATTTCTGTCTTCCATGATGGCATTTATATGATTTTTTATATAGATAAGATATATCAATTCCTATCAAAAGTTCAATGAGTTAATCCTTTTCTAAGTCGACAGCGTTTTTTATTCCTTCACGAACAGCAATACATATTAAAAATCCCAAGTCTAATTTAGACAGAAAAGTCTTTTTGTCTTTGGGTGGTTGTCGTTCATCCATAATTTTTTTTGTAAGTTGTAAAATTTATATTTTTGAAAATCACTTTTTATTTGTAACGTGAAACGCGTTACAAAATATTTCATCTATGATTTAGCCATCAGCTCTACATTCTTTACAACATTTTTTAGTTTTTATGTTGACATATCTGAGAACCACTACATTCTTACAAAATGCTTTCTGTATTCAATGTTCACACATTCCTTTACCTCCACATTATTTACAAAGATGTTTCTGTCTTCTATGTTTACATAACCCCTTTCCACAACATTCTTTACATATCCTCTTTTGTTTTCCATGTGTACATATCTGATTACCACCACATTTTTTACATCTTGTCTTCTTTATTCCATGTTTACATATCCCTTTCCCACCGCATTCTTTACATTGATATTTCTGTATTCCGTGTTCACATATTCCTTTACCCCCACATTCTTTACAATAATCTTTCTGTCTTCCATGAGAGCATCTATATTCAGTTATGTTAGGTATTGTTTCTATTTCAACACCTCTCAAAAATTCAATGCATATGATTTTATCCTTTTTAAGCTTGTTATAATTTTCTATTTCCTGTTCTTTAGCAATAGCCTTCAGCTGTCTGAGGTTTAATTTTCTAATATCCATTTTTGTATAAGTTATTAAAATTTGTTATATATTAACTAGCAACCATTTTCAAACTTCATTTTTCCCAACATCTAGAAATTTGGATCCTCCTTGAAAAAACTGAGGGAGTGGGGGTGGTGGACACCATGTTTTATGAGTTTGTGAAAAAGAGGGATTATGAATTTTTCACATGTCAATCATGTTTTGCATATTTAATGAGTTTGTAAAAAAGAGGGATTTGGAAATTATAAAATACAAGATTTTATAAATATTATATAGGTGGGATTTATTATTTGGGGGGATTCCCCTTTTTAGACCATATTTGACGAGATATTTGATACGTAAAAACACTATTGAATTAACGAGCCAAAATTGCGCTCGGACCCCCAGTTTCTAACTACTGCTCCAAAATGGCCTTCGAAAGGCTCCAGTTCACACTATGAGTATTACATTAAATTTTATTGAGATTTAAGGTAAAAAATCGCAAGTTCAACAGTCTGTATATAATCCTTTGTAAATCAACACTAATTAGCATTGGTTTGTGACGGGAGCTTGGTCTACCTGTGGTTTTACCAATAATCGTTATACTGAAAACGAGGCGATCTTAAGATTGAGAAATGCTTTTTATACAAAAGTATACTTTATGTTTTAGCATGTGACCGACGTCGTATTTGCGGGCCACATTTCAAATTTTTACAAATTAAATTGGAATAAATGTGCTTTGAAAAGACATAATTTTTCAATTTGAATTTTGTCTATTACTGGAGTTTGGACGCCGAGAAAATGAGTAAGACTTTTAATTTCGCTCCAAGTATAGATTTGTGTTACTTTTATTCACTAAAATAATATTACATCTGTCAACAACAACAGCTTTTGCAAAACAAATTATAGTTTTATAAACAATAAGATATGCTATATTTTCTCTCCAAGGTGCATTGCTAATTGAGCTTCCACTAATCTGATACAAACTGTTAAAGAAGTGGTGTTTTCTCCCGTTTCGCTAGTGGCGAGACAGCGAAATAGCTTATTTTCAACTTTCCTCGATTTACGAAAAATCAAAGCGCAATGAAATCTTTTAATGCTATTTTTGAAAATAATTCACCATAGAGGGTACTGGTGAAATAAAAAGAAATTTGAAATTTTGACGAGTGTCGCCCAATTTTTGATATTTAGGGAAACGGCCGCTCTTTAATGTTTTTGAACCATGAATATTTTGGTTTAGTGTACACTACTTTTTGTCTTAAATACACTCTTGTATTAGGACTGAAGAAAGTTTTATTTTTGTAGCCCGGGCGACAGTCGGCCCAAGCTCTTTCATCCGTGGACTATTCCGAAGGCATTAGAGTGTCTGCGGCGCACGCTATATATTTTTTGGGGCTAGGCTTAATGTTCTTAAATATTTTGGGGATTTGAGCCACAAATGTTTTTAATATAATCATATCTGTTTGGTATACACGCTTTTTTCTGTGTATCTAAAATACGAACTTCAATATTTCAGTGATATACAGGTAGATATAGAATAAAAGAGAAAATAATGTGTAGTCCTGCAAATTATTCTTGTAAAATTTCCTTGTGTTTTACTCTAATAATTGCAAACAATGTTCCACTATCGACTATTTGGCGATTCCATGATTTAATGCCGTAATATGAACAAAACAACTATAAGCTCTCGCCATTCCTCAGCCTCGCGTGTGTTCTTAGTGCGTCTTAAATTCTGGCCAATTTTCAGCCTGACGTGACGTTTTTAGAAAAAAAGTTCACATGAAAAAGACTGAGCCTAAATCATAACATATAGCTTACCATAAATTCGCTGAAGCCAAAGCACTTTAACCCTAAAACTTCATTTCGTGCAAAAAACGTTTGACCTGAAAAACTTTGTATGAGACAAAATTAAACTGACTCCGCACTTCTTGCCAAGAATATTTTTACAGGAAACTCAGCTGTGCCAAACAAACAACTCAACAATTTATTTATTTATTGCAATAACTTCCCAAAAAATGTTAGAAAGGGTGACAGAATTGGAGGAAGAATGATACTATATGTATTTGTGAATCTTTTGGGCGCAAAGAATCTTTTTCTCTTAGTTTTGCAGAAGTCTCAGTCGTGCCGACAGCAAAATTGTTGTTGTTATATTTGCAATAAACCGCGAATTGGCTGATTGCAGGCACATCTTGGCAGTTTATTAAGAACAACACCCGGGAAACAAACCATTTTTAGATAAAGTCAAGTATAGATAGCACAAACGTGTAACCACTTTGGTAGCGGGTTTTACCTCTTTAAACTACCATAACAAACTAGTGAGCCTGATTGCTAGCATGCAGTCATGACTGTTTCGGTCTCATTTAGGGCTCATCAGCATGGCATATTTCTTTACGTAAAGCCCGCTACCAACGTGGCCATACTGCCCAATATAGTGGCTTCAAGTTAGCTACTAGCACGTTTGTGCTATCTACACTTGAGTTCATCTTTATGGCCACATCCCACAAGCATTGCGCTTTTACCATTACATTTTTAGATAGACTGGCTTTATCTAAGGGAAAACCATTAATAAGTTGGTTGCCGGCAAAAAATGTTGTTCGCTGTCAAACGTCTTTTCGCTTTGGCTTTGCTAAGCTAAGATTTTTAAACGCAGAACAAATCTCAATACGAATTTGAAAACACCCAATGTATCTATGTGATCCATAAATAAAGATGATCTCGCATTCAAACAATCAATATTTTTAACATTTTAAAATGGAGAACATTCTCAACGCATTTTAACAAACTGCAACCACAAGACCTAAATACTTTTGTCTTAAACCAAGTAATAGGCACTGAAAGTGGTTTTGCCTTGATGAGATTCGTGTCAACGAATCGAAGGGAAACCAGTTCTTGATCATCAAAACCAATGGTCACAAATCATCTTCCGAAAGTCAACAAACATAAAGATAACCAGTTTTATTTGTACTAGCCTCGTGATTCTTAAATTGGATTCTTATAAAAAAAAGTGTGTACTATTTTCGTCTGTGCATGAATGTTTTCAAAATCTATCTTACAAGTCTTTGTGAATGATAAATGGCTTGACAATATATTGAGTTGAGTGATCGTTCAAATTAAAGAGGTCCTGTTTTCTATTTTTTTAGGACCATTTGCGGAGGTAGAAACTTACATTTCTACCACCTGTGTGTTATGCATCATCAGAGTCAAAAGAGAATTGGTATTTCGATGACACATTTGGTCCTCTTTACACGGAGGGTAACAACTCTCCTTGTAGGATTAGCCGTCTAGAAAGGATAATGCTTTTTGTGTTTTACTTTGATGTTTTCATGACAGATGGGATAACCCATGAAATGGTTAGGGTCACTCCATTAGGTAGCTGGAGTGACCTTTCTAGTTCTATAGAGGACAAATTTTTGTATGTTTTATTAACTGACAGATAACTATTCGAGACGTAACAATTTGGCTTTTTGTAATCTTCCAAAAGCGTGTCAGTTTCGAAAACAAAATCGCGAAGAGAGAAGAAACGAATTCATAGATTTGCAGAGTCAGATTTTATTGACTGACAGAGATTGAAAGATGCAAATTCCTATTCTAAACTCATGTAGTTGTAGGTAGCTCCACTGCATAGCATACATCAAGGGCAATGTAATAAATATCAGAGAAAAATTAAAAACTTTGGCGCAAGAATTCATAGAATCTTTCCTACCCTTAGATTAAACGCCAATTGTTAGTTATACTGACAACCATACGATAAAATAGCTCCAAAATGCAAAATTTTATCCATTCTAAGTGGCCACGCATTTAAGATCGCGCTAAATCTTCTTGGACCTTAATTTTTTATTTGCCTTTGATGATATGTCTTCCACTCCTCAATTATTGGCGATTGCAGTCACTGTCATCGATCGATAATTCTCGATCTATGAACTACTTGGCTTACATTTTCATGTTTTAACAATGAGTAAAAAGCAATGTTGCAGTAACTGCAATGAACTAATTTAATTAAAATTAAAATAAATAAATAAATGTTAAACACAGTTAATAACTAAATGATACTTAACCAATATAATATTATGGTTACTGTTTAAATACCAATAATAAATGTTTTTATGGACCTACCTATTTATACTCATAGTACGTATTGAGGAAAAGGTATTTACAGATCTTTTTTAAGGCCATGTATACACTAATACGTTTTCGAAACCTCAGTTTTCTTTTTATTAAAAACGCATAAAAAGATTTTAGTCCAAACTAACGTTTTCATATGGTTTTCGATCGTCCATACTAAACCATGCAAATTAAAAAAAAAAGCAACATTAAGCTTCAAGTAAGCAACCAAGGTTAAAATCAGAATAAACAGCATATAAACACAAAATTGTCCACCATGCAGGATTGTTTATTTTGACTTTCCCGCGCAAGGATCAAGTGAGCATGACGTAAGCGTTCCCGACAACCTCCGTTTTCATAGTTCACTATAAGACGCTAAATGTCCGTTTTCAAAGACCTTCACCCAGGAGAGCGTTTTCAAAAACCTTCATTTTTGGTGGCAAACACCTTCGTTTTCGATCGTATTAGTGTGGACGAAAAGCGAAAACGCATACAAAAGTATTCGTTTTCTAGTGCAAATGTATTAGTATAGACGGGGGCCTTACTCTTTCTCAGCCCAGTGGGCGTGCATACGATAACTGTTTCATAGTACAATGACTGCTTGACTACAATTGATATGTTTTGTCGTTTGCATTGCAACGTCAAAAATAATATTAAGAATAATAAAAAATTTCGTGATAAATATACTTAAAACTCTTTTGCGTATCTCGGAAACAGCTCGAGCGACAATCTTATACTTAATTAATTTTTTTCCGGTTTGAAACAAGAATAAATAATTTCTGCAAAGCCCAAAACGTAGGATAAGATTGAAATAAAACATTTTTAGTAGCTGCAAAATATGAATTTACTAGGCATGATGCGATATTTTTTTCGTTTTGTTTTCATGTATATTGATTTCATCTTAAGTCGAAACCCATATTGCTTCTGCGTTTCAATTAGTCTGTGCATGTTCATCTTTTAGTGGTCTTTCTTTCTTTCTATCAAATTGTTTTTGTTTTACCGTTTTCAAAAGCATGTATTAATACTTTGAAAGAGAGCTTGCTAGTGTTTTGCTTTGCGTTAGTAATAATAGATTTAGTAATAACAGATTTTGCACCTTTCTCTGAACATATATACAACTATTTTAAGTGCCTCTTTTGCCAATAAATTATGTTGTAAACTGTTATCTATATACAATAAAAACTCCATAGTTTAAAAATCAACCAATTGCATGTATAACTACCTAGTTCTAGCATTTTAGATGTTACACACTTAAGGTTTGTAAAAAGTTTAACAAAAGACACTACAGATAATTTCTATTAACTTAGGATTCCATTTGACCTAATTAGGATTAGATTCAATATTCAAGTACTAAATTACCTGATTCCTGAAGATGTTTTCTGGATTCAAATAAATTGCATATTTTATTGTCTGGTGAATTATTTTAACAATCTAGATGGTAGACTTCCTGATAATAAAGCTAAGAATTCAGATTCCAACTGAAAAAAGTATGTTATACTCCGGATACCAGAATACTTTATAAACGAGCCAAAAACAAGTTTCTAAGCTGGCTTACTGGAACATAGCATTCCTACTCAAATGACTACTATCCGTGAATATCACTTCCGTAGTCATCAGTGTACAAAATAAACCATAAACGGTCACACGTGGCTAACCAATTGTGCAAAGAGGGAATCTCTTCTGTGAAGTAAAGTAGCTGGAGCATCGTTTTCAACAATGGCTCCTTCACTCAGGACCAATACTCGATCACTGTCCATGACGGTGTCCAGTCTATGAGCAATTGTTAACACTGTACACTGGCTGAAGTGTTTTCTGATTGTCGCTTGAATTTTGCGGTCTGTTTCAAAGTCTACGTTTGCTGTAGCTTCATCTATCACAAGGATTTTGTTCCGTTGTAAGAGAGCACGAGCCAAGCAGACCAGTTGTCTCTCACCAACACTTAAATTTGAACCTCCTTCTTGTAACTCAAACTGTAGTTGGCCAGGTAGAGACTGCACTTTTTCCTTCAACTGTATAGAAGGTAAATGGTTTGAAATTTAGTAAGTTATAAGAAAAAAAAAGACAAAACTTGCTGTCATCCAGATTCGTAATGCAGGGTTATTTTGGACGACATTTCAGGGGCGGCGGAAGCAAAAATTTATTGGGGGATCACTTTAAAGTTTCTTTTTAAGCACGTGACATTCTTTTAAGCCTAATAAGTTTTGAAAACGAAATTAAATAAAAAAACTTGTGATTTAGACGTGGATAAACTTCATATGAATGGGTTTTGAAGACAATTAAATTATTTTTATAATTCTCGAAAATCTCTAATAGATTTGAATCCAAGTACTTAAAATTATCTGTGTTTTGGTTGGATACTATGGATAAATCAATTGTGCTACTGATATTTCTAAAAACTTTGTTCAAGCTTGCATTTGGTTAATACTGTTGGTTACATGAATGCTCATAGATTTGCTTGGATGAATTGAATTAGCCCCTAGAAGCCTCAAGGGGGGGGGGGGGATGGAGTCGAACGGACCCCCCCTATCGATTTTTTTGGTCTCAAATTTGAACACCTTGACCAAATACCAAAAGCTTTGGCACAACTGTTCCTTGAAAATGAATACATGTTTTGACATTAATTAAATGACGTCATCGTTGATGACACATCACAGAAAGTAACGAAAGTTGGATTTTTATAAAACTCTTGTAGAGTTTTTTCTAAAAATTAAAAAATAATCGTTACTTTTCATTTT